>QGOA01002395.1:0-26051 GCA_003313075.1 Termitomyces sp. MG16
AATATATACTGACAATATCAAGGTAGCTACTCACCTGGCAGAGGGAGATCCAAAGAGAACAAGTCCAGGGATTTCCTATGCCAGGTTGGACGCTTCTGGGGCCTCTGAAGCATGGGAAACAACTGTACAGCACAACAAAACCTTAAAAACTCGAAAATTGCCTACACAAACACTTGTACAAATAAGGGGCAAACTCTGGCAAACTCTGGCTTATATAAGCGGTCTGGAAGCGGTGCTGAGTGGGCTCATACTTGTCTGAATGGTGGCTAAAGAACCAGAGCATCTCAAGGGCTGAGAGTAGTACTAACAGATAGTGTTGAAAGAATAGAAACAGTAAAATGAAATAATGTCAGAAGAAATAAGAGAATGAATGGAAGGAGAGTGAAGAGATAAGGAGTGAGAAAAGGAAGAAATGAGGAGTCCCCTGACATTACTTGCCATTCAACTTGTTTCCAACTTGTTCTCTGAGACTTGCCTGGGACTTCCTCACACACTTAGCATGCCCAACACATATTTTCTGGTCAGTAGCCATAAACTATGTCTGCTACTGATCAACTTTAGGGTGTCATCAATACATCAATGACTTTCTTGTAATTGCAAGCTTCAAGGCCAAGAACAAGCAATTCAAAGGTCAACTACACCAGGTCTGGACAATCTTGGACTTAGGAATCTCTCAATACCTCATTGGTGTATCAGTAGAATGGGACAGAATGGCTAAAATAGTGATGCTATCACAAACTGCCTTCATCAATTGTGTAATACTCCAGTTTGGACAAAAAGATATAAGACAAGAAGGGCGAGATAGCCAAGCTCCCATACAAATTACTTGGACCAGACATTGCCTTCACTATATAGCAACTATTCCAATTTCTTGACAGCTATGACCACACATGGCTGGAATGCTAGAATATACCTAGTCAGATACCTCAAAGGCACCAAGGACCTCAAACTTTGTTTGGACAGCCATTCTATTATACTGCAAGGGTTCACAGATGCTGATTGAGCAAGCTGCCTTGACACACAGAGGAGCACAAGCAGTTACACCTGGGCACTGGGCACTGAAGCAGTATCTTGGTCAGTCTGAAAGCAAAAAACTGTGGCAACATTGTCCTGCAAAGCTGAATATATGGCTGCTTACAAGTTTACTCGGGAAGCCAAACATCAGGGCAGTTTTTTGAGCCAGTGTATGCTGCTGTGGGAGATCAGTTGGAACTTCACTGAGAAGCCCACAATACTATTCTGCAATAACAAGGCAGCCATTTCTCTGTCCAAAGATTCCACAGCTCATGCACAAGTAAAACATTTTGATATCAAATATCATTTTATTTGCAAATGTGCACAGATGAGTGAGACAACCATTAAGTACATAAACACCTGTGACAACATTGCTGACATGTCTACCAAAGCCTTGCCAAAACCTCTATTCCTCTGCCTGCACCAAATTCTGGGGCTAGCCTGAGTGCCATGACCCATGCAGAAGGAGATTGACTAGTGGTGCACATGGTAAGGAGGAGTGTTAGAATGGTGATGATGTGATGATGTGAAGAGGGCACTGGCCACTATGTAATAACACAAAGTGTACCACATGCACCCTGGCCAATGGCTACTTTGTCACCTTGGCAGGGGCATTGAGCCATTAACTGCTTTGTCCAGTGTTAAGGATAGGACTTCTAGGACTGTTGGGGAGACAGAGGCTATGACCCAATCACTACAATCAAGTACTCATGTTTCCTCCTGGCTCAGCAAGTCTGACGTCCATTATTTACTAGTCTTTTGGTAAACCTTATTTTGTTTTTTTTTTTGTATTTAGACAAGACACCACAAATGTGCCACCCCTGAGTCAGACTACACATACTAAGTGTGACTAAGGGTGAGACACTCTTACTTACCTCTACTTACTCCTCCTGTAGACTGATTTACTGTATCGCTCTACATCCAAAAAGCATTATATATATTCTAACTGGTAACCACAGTACTCTTAGTCTTGTTTATATGTCTCTGAAGATATTCATACTTATCTGAATTGTCTAGATATTCATCATACCTAGTGTCTTGCTGTTACCAAATAGGATTTCAATGCAGGCTTCATAGGCACCTGAAATGCAGGTCTCCTGCAAACTATGATTGGCTGCCTCAGGATGCATGCAGCTCCAAAAATGTTCAATGATCTCACTGACACTAAAACAATGCAAGATGATGTCAAAGCCAGTAATAAGGCAAAAGAAGCTATGAAAAACAACAGACCCATGACCCTTCTTCCAATCTCAATAGAATTACACATAACTGGAGCAAGGTTATCAAAAATAATAAAAGCAATTGCCTATAAGACCATTAGAGAGTGGACACAGGTCCCCTGCAGACCAAGAATGACTGCAGCTACAAAACAAACCCTACTTAGTATAACAAAGATGAACAAAAGACATCCAAGTGAGAAGCAAATGTGGAGAAGCTTGAGAAATAAAGATTTTTCAAAGCCCTTAGTGCTGACATGGCCACAAGCTGGCAACCAATACACCGTCAACCTCGACCGTCATCATCACTCACATTGTCAAAGCTCTCCATTGTCCATTTCACCGATTCTTTATTCACTACATATGCCCCTGACTGAAAGACCATCCATTGTCCCATGCAGATATAAATACACTATGTAGACTAACATACCCTCAGTCAATTGACAATTGAACTGAGGGTGAGTAGACTTACACACACTGACAGAAACATACTGACATAACTTCCATAGACTAATCACACTTGTATCAGGTAGTTATGAATACTAGTCAATTGACAATTGAACTGAGGACTAATCACACTTGTATCAGATTATTGATGTGAAATGTAGTTTTAATTTGTTCTAAGTTGCCCAAATGGAATTGAGCAAGGCTTAAATTAAATGTAAAACTTCTATTCACGAAGTTCTGGGGACTTAGTTACATGCACATACAGGTTGTAAAAGGTGTTATAATTTTAATTGTTTAGTTGAAATGAAAACTTAATAAAGTTCACACTCGAAATGTGGGTACAAATAGTATTAAAACTAAAACCCAAAGTAAATCTGTTTGATTTGGCCTAAGTAGTCCACTCCCTGGGGACCCCGAGCCGTGGCAAGGCGATTACTTGCCAGGCCTCTCCGAAATCCTACTCCTTTTATACTCCTTCCCTCTATGCACGGACCAACGGTGTATCTCACATGTTTCAACACCGGTTCGTGGCATTACCGTGCCCAGACAGTCGGATAGTCAGCTATTGCCTTACCGAGCCTGGGCAGGTGGCTATTGGATTCTCTGTTTTTCGGTGCGCATGGTCATTCCTCTTTCCCGGCTAAACCTGTAGCCTTGCTACTCCTCTCTTCTTCTCTACCACTTCGTCTTTCCTCTCCTGGAGCTTCCAGTCTCTGCCGTGGTCGTAGCAGGTCGAGTCGTGTAATCGAGGGCAGGGTATGAGACATGTCGAGGTCGGGAAGGAGGGTTACTGGCAGAGCCGAGGATGATGTCAGCGCCTGATGGGCTGATCTCGGACTTTTTGTTCCGATTTTCCTTTCTGCCGGGCACTGCCACTGCCTCGGCTCCGCCATGCCATCAATCCCTTGGTCGCAGTGCGCTCGTACTGTTGGCTCGTCGATTCATAGCTTGGGATGTATTTTTTGAGGTGAGTCGCCCTTTCGTCTACAGTTTTCGACGGATGCTTATAGTTTTCGGCATCAATTAGGGTATATTGGGGGGACTTAGCTACTTTATTGTTTTGTTGTCTGCCTCGGATAGAGGCAGACGTATCACTATCAAATATCAGAGATATAGGATTCTAACAGTCTTCTTATGGAAATGTGCCCACAACGCTTATAAAGTAGGATCCTATTGGGATCATCCCGAAATGAAGCCTGAACTCAGAGATAGGATAAAGTGTAAGCATGGTAATATGAAGGACTCGCTGAACCACATACTATCAGAATGAAGAGAGATATGGCACAAGAGGACTGATACATGCCTCCCCAAGCAGAACCTATATTTGATCCTTGGCAACCCAATGATGGTCATAAAAGGAGAAGATGGAAAGTCACAAGGCCTAACCCGGCTCTTCTGTATACTAATAACAGAAGCGGCTCAACTGATATGGTCCCTCAGATGTGATAAAGTAATACGAAATAGTGACACCCCCCATTCTGCGACAGAGATCGCAAATAGATGGAATGCCGCAATCACTTGGAGGGCTGATCTGGACCTCAGACTAATGAACAAAAAGCTTGAGGAAAAAGCATTACAAATAAAAATGGTAGCGAAACATGGGAGGGAACAGGAGTAGTAGACACTACTCTTATTACGGATCCATGACAGTCGGATCAGTGCGGGGCTTTAGTGGGTAGTGGGCTGGAAGAAATGGAAGGGATAGGATAGTGGGTCTACGCGAGGCTGCCAAATATAGCAGATGTCGTATCGCACTTCGAGCCTCGCGGATGAATTGGGATAAGTTCCAAGTTCCTAAAGGTGCTACTTCTCGTACAACGCCGTCTTATGTACATGTCTTTCTGGTATCTTATGCAAGGGAATGACAAGAGATAAGATGAAGATATAACTCGGCCCGAATAGCGACCCTGAATGTCAGTCTACACTCTGTGACGTGTCAGAGGTCCAGGAGCTACTATAGGCCAGCCAGCCTTCGATTCACTACCCTCACTACCTCCAGAGGCTACCAATGTATGCGAAATGGGTAATTTACACGTTCCTCGGGTTAATAGCGGATGGACTGGATATAGTCCTGACATATGTTATGCCTGACACAAGACCGGAAAGAAGCATCGCGGTGAGCACATTCAGTTTTTGCAGTGTTTTGTGAACATATATCTGTGCTCACATAGACTGTATGGATCACCAGATGTCGGATGTTGACCAGCTTAGCGACTTGGAGATTGACAAACTTTTGGACAACATCGAGCCCTTGCACGAGATCATAACCAGCCCAGGCCCTGACGACTTGTTTTTCGGCACGTCCGTTTACAAGTTAACAACCAAAACCATGGTAAAGCTGTCGCAAAACCCAGAGGATGGGCCTGAACCAAGAGAAGCTAGGGCTCTCAATCTTGTGTTTGCAGAGACAACTATCCCTGTCCCACGTGTTCGTCGAGTCATTGTAAGCGACGCATGCTGGATAGTTATGGACTACATACCAGGTTCAACCCTTGCTGAAATTTGGCCAACCCTTTCAATTTGGCGGAAAATTGGTATCGCTTTTACATTACGTCGTTATATCCGTCAGCTACGTCGCTTGAAAGCATCTGCCACAACGCCTCCGGGTCCCCTGAACAAGGACGGACCACGTATTTGCGATTCGCCCGTTTTTGGCGTTCACCGTCGTCGTGGTCCATTTGCCTCATATTCCGCCCTTTCCCGATTCTTCAACGAACGCCACAACGTTGCCGCAAATCTCGAAAAACTTCCACTGGATGATCCATCACGGAATGAGTTGTTTGACGATTCTGAACCCCTCGTACTAGTGCATCAGGATCTCAACCTGCGGAATATCATCCTAGGTGACGATGGTCGCATTTGGATTATTGACTGGGCTTGGGCTGGATTTTATCCGACATGGTTTGAATACATATCGATGAAGCGACAGAATGGTAATGAAAGGGTTAGCGGCACTAATGATGCGATATGGAAGGTATTCATACCTTTCATCTGCGGTCCTTATTTTCGGCAGGAAATATGGCTACGGAACGCGTCTATTGGTCTTTACTATTCGACACGGTCATCATCTACGACAACAGGATAGAAAATGTCCACCATTCAACAACTTTCACCATGTTGTTTGTCGTCCAATTCAATACCTCTAGAGGTAGAAACAGATATCCTTGTTTCAGGTGGAACGTGGCAACATATCTCAGATACAAATGTTGTACTTTATGAGTATAAAGTATTTCAAAGATTTAGTCGGGCTCCAGATTGTGGGATCCTCCGGATGTATCTACAGTTCAATATCTTGAGCTTCTTAGTTTCGTAGCTTTCTCGTCGAACATACTGTCATAGGTTACGATGTGAAATCTGCATTTAGCCACTCAATACACTTACCTTAAGAAAACCACCTGTAGCTACCACCTAACCCGTCTAATTAGACATGGCACATGATACATATTCCATGTCTAATTGGACGGGTTTTTCTTTACATACCGTTTCCTTCAATAATATGGCTTTAATGTTGAACTTCACTTTCTAAACATTGGGCCGGCTAGTCGGGCACCATTCACTGCTGGTGCTGAAAGGTATTTCCATTGGAAAAAGTAGAAAAGAAACATGTTATACCATTTCCCATGTACCATTTTCTGGAAGAAAAAGTCTTTAAACAAAGCAAAGTGCCTTTTTCTATCTGAAATTGGCACTTTGGAAATGGTATAACATGTTTCTTTTACACTTTTTCCAATGGAAACATCTTTCAGTGCCAGCAGTGATTGCTGATGGTGCCAATTCCATCAGACACGCTGTCAGCAATGTCAGCAACATTGGATCACAGACATTGTGTCAGGTACTTGTTGGGAATGCCTGGAAATAATGCCAACAGTTGATCCTGCCCCTTGCTTGTTGTCAGACATGATGAGCTCACTCCCTCTGTCAAAATTCATCAGAAAATTTTGGAAAAATAAAATAACAATATAAAGCACATTATACAGCAAATTCAATACATAATTGTGTATAGAGATGAAGACAAGGTCCAAATTAGAGGTCAGAAGAAATTTCAATGACCCTGTGCACTTTCTCTGTTAGCTGGGCATCGTTGTCATTGTTGTTGCTACCCTCAACATTTCCTTCAGTATCATATCCCACCTCTGGCACCTCTTTATCTCCCCATTCCTCCTCCCCATGCCCTGCACAGGCTTCATCCATGTTTCTCTCATCTTCTCTTTCTTGGAAATTTGTTCTGATGCCTGGGATTAGAGAACCCATGAAGCCTGGCAGAGTGGAGAGCTTGCGAAGGCACCATATATGAAGGTAGTTGAACTGGTGGAGGCGCTCATGTTGCAGGCAAATCTGATGTGCAAGAACAGTATCTTTTGTGGCAATGACTTCCTCCATCCTTTTCAGATATACTTCTTTATCATGTATATAGGTAACAAGTTGTCATATTTCAATGTTGAGCTGGTCAATCTCTTCATAAGCATGCTGAATTTTGTAGCACTCATCCATCATTATGCAGGCAGCAGGTGTGGCCCAGGGGCGTTCATGCACATCCTCACATGTGTCTGATAGTAAGTCAAAGTCTGCCAGAAATGCATATTTCATGACGAGGTTCCATGAAAGCTCAGGGTGAGGAGGGGAGAGGGCATGAGCAGTGGCATTGTACTGGTTGAATGCATTTTGAATGGCCTGTGAGTGAGCTTTGAGGGCATTCCTAATATGCTTGTGTAAGGGCAACCTCTAAAGGCTGTGGCTCAGTCACACAGCTGGCAGAGGGAGATCCAAAGTGTATTAGAATATATACTGACAATATCATGATAACTACTCACCTGGCAGAGGGAGATCCAAAGAGAACAAGTCTAGGGATTTCCTATGCCAGGTTGGATGCTTCTGGGGCCTCTGAAGCATGGGAAACAACTGTACAGTACAACAAAACCTTAAAAACTCAAAAATTGCCGACACAAACAATTGCGCAAATAAGGGGCAAACTCTGGCAAACTCTGGCTTATGTAAGCGGTCTGGAAGCAGTGCTGAGGGGCCCAGCCTTGTCTGAATAGTAGTTAAAGAATCAGAGCACCTTAAGGGCTGAGAATAGTACTAACAGATAGTGTTGAAAGAATAGAAACAGTAAAATGAAATAATATCAGAAGAAATAAGAAAATGAATGAAAGGAGAGTGAAGAGATAAAGAGTAAAGGAAGGAAGAAATGAGGAGTCTGACAGCTTGCATAGTTTGTATCCTAGATTCACAATGAGATGGCAGTAGTCAATTGTTAAGCAACAAATACACACTGGTCTGTGACATATTCATCTTGGTTAATTCAAACATTCTTGCTACAATCAACCCCTCTAACTTATCAAGACATTGCTGGTAGCAACACTTGGCCATCATCTTTGCCATTGTATTCCACTCAGGGTGTGCAGGGGTCCAATGTGTTGTGATGCCTAGTTTCATCTCAAGGCCTTGCATGACTTGGAGGTCCTTCTCAAGGTTTTCTAAGACATGATGATGTTCCATCTCTGTAGATTGTGTATAGTCTCATGCATCATGTGTTTGAGGGGTGATAACAAGCCATGCTGCCTGCACTTCATTTAGTTCCTTTCTTGAAGGTGCAATAAAATTCAATATGGCATCCAAGTAGGTGTGAATTGTACTCACTGGCTTTCAGCAAGATTTACCAACTTACTGTAATACTCCATCTGTAGCGTCTCCTGCAGGGGTTCCCTCAACAGTCCCTCCAGGTGTTCCTTCTCCTCAGTCAACCACTTATCAAATGTTTCAAAATTGGCAACATTCTGGTCCTTCATCTGTTTCTCCAGCATGGGTAAGCCATTGATGAGCTTCAACACTTGCTTGTAGTTATTGACAAGGAGGTTACCTAGAAAAATCTGTCACCTCAGAGTCATGAGGAAGCAAATGTACTTACAGAGGCCTTGATAAGTCTCTTGTTTATCCATATGCTTCAGGTATTCTTGTATGCATTGCTTTTGGTGGAAGACACTGGCATATGGTACAGATGATGCCAATGCATTGAATTTGGAGAAGAATCACTCGCATCCCTCCAGATCCTCAAGGCCCAGTCCTTTGACATACTTTGCAAGAAAAGTGAGTTGGCACCGTTGATTGTGTGCATGGCCATGAAAGCTCCCAACTAGTGCCTTGTATTTGAGTTCCTGAGCACATGATCCAAGGGGGTTGTCAGCCAGAGTCGTTGTCAGGGGACTCCTCATTTCTTCCTTCTTTCACTCCTTATTCCTTCACTCTCCTTTTATTCATTTCCTTATTTCTTCTATCATTCTCTCATTTTGCTGTTTCTATTTTCTCAACACTATCTGCTAGTACTTTCTCAATCTTTGAGGTGCTTTGGTTCTTTAGCTATCATTTAGACAAGTGTGGGCCCTTCAGCACTGCTTTCAGACTGCTTATATAAGCCAAAGTTTGTCTTTCTGACTTTCAAA
Source organism: Termitomyces sp. MG16 (assembly GCA_003313075.1). Lineage (NCBI taxonomy): Eukaryota > Fungi > Basidiomycota > Agaricomycetes > Agaricales > Lyophyllaceae > Termitomyces > Termitomyces sp. MG16. Next base: position 9,119 of record QGOA01002395.1, read on the forward strand.
GTCCGGAGTTTTCCTGTCTTGTTTGCACAGTTGTTTGGTTAGTCAATTTTCAAGTTTTTAAAGTTTTGTTGTACTGTACATTTGTTTTCCATGCTTCAGAAGCCCCAGAAGCATCCAACCTGGCATAGGGAATTCCTAGACTTGTTCTCTTTGGATCTCCCTCTGCCAGGTGAGTAGTTATCATGATATTGTCAGTATATATTCTAATACACTTTGGATCTCCCTCTGCCAGCTGTGTGACTGAGCCACAGCCTCTAGAGGTCGCCCTTACAGTCGTGCCAAATTTACACCCAATGTCATATTCCCCACCTGTAATGGAGTGTCACACATGTTACTAGCATCAACAATGCTATATGCATTCAGTAGAGTATTATGTAAGACAACATCTTATATTCACTCTAGTTCTAGTCAATCCAATACTGCGGGCTGATTCAGCACTGTGTCATGCACACAAGAGAGTTTTAGCTCATAACCAACAGTTACATTTTTTTGAATCTTCTGCTATTGGCTTTAGACTCTAGGCTTGTTACTGACTAGGCAACTCATCACAAAACGTCTTGGTTTCTGTCATGTTGAAAACGTGCTTCCATAACTGGCTCTCTTGATCCAGACCCTCCTTTCCCAGCAGCAGATACAGGTGATCCACCTGTGTCTCAAGCTGTCTGGATGCAACATGCATCTGCTTGCCAGCCCCCATCAAAGCAGGATGAAAAGTTACCTTGCGATGTTAGCATGAGCTTTGGAATGCCAGGTGGGCTATCCATATCACAGATGATGTCCATTGTATGGCCTGGTGGTATATCAGGGGAGAGATCTGCAGTCTCAGGAGTGTCGCTATCAGCGAGCCAAATGCCCTCACTGATATATCTGGTATTGCCTGAAAGCTCATCAGCTCAGTTCAAAGGTCAACCAGATCTTACCCAGTATTTGGAGATGGTGCAAGGCAGCGCTTTTGCACATAGCACCCCATTACAGACTGTGCCAACTAAATGGCATTTGGAGTACGTGGCAGATGCTGCCACTGAACCAGGACCATCATCGTCAACGACACATGGACAGAAGCAAGGACCAACAATACTGGTCAGTAGGAAGGACAATGATGTTGTAAGGTCAGGAAAGGCACTGTTGGTGCCTAGACCCCCAGAAGTTGCAGGAAAGGGTTGAAAAATAGCCGCAGGTGAGGCATGAAGGCCTCAGGAGAGTTCTGGACTGAGAGTCCGAACTGGAGTCCTCAGATGATGAGGAAAGTAAGAGGTCACATTCGACCCTGTCTATCTAGTTACAGCTGGTATTGGACTGATATCCATTGGTTGTGAAGGAATCAACGCAAAAGTGTCTGCAGCTTTATGTAGTAAAGCATCTACTGTTAATGGCTGCTAGGAGCCACGATGTACCCTGTGCAGATTTGACTGAATATATCAAACTATTTGTGTGTATCTTCAAACTCAAAGTAGTGGGATACCTCAAGCACAAAGCGGCACAAGGGTCAGCTGTCTTAATGGCCACTCCAGCCAATTCAGTGGAATGCAAAATGAGTGTGCGCTGACAAGCACCATTGATTGCAGATGCAATAGAATTGCTGAATGTGCATTGCCAGGCTAATGAGTCTCAGCAAGACTATGCCAGGCATCAGAATGCCACAACCTGTCAATGCAACATTAGTGGCATGTCTCAGCAGGCACTATCTGAAGTAGAGACTGTGACAAGGACTTCAGCAGAGCCAGAGGCACTACTTGCTGTGCAAGAGGTCAAGACACCTCAAAAGCAAGTCACTATCAAAGAAGAGGTGGATGAAGTCTACATTCTTGAGGAGCAAACACAACCACAACACATAGTACAATGCGTCCATCTGGTGGACAACTGGAATGAACATGTCAATTACCAGAGGATGCACAACCAGGACTTGTGCAATCATAGTAAGTTGTTAATTGACAGCCAGGAGATAGCCTTTGAAGAGTGTGAAGGTGTAATGCCTGTCAATGATATGCAGCAACAATTTGCTGCTTAAACTGCTGAACCAGACAGAGATCCAGAAGGTAGTGATAATAGTAGTAATCACTATGATAGGAGGAAGCTGAATTGTTGCAATAACAATGGTGGGGTCATGATTGTAGACAGAACGATCAAGACAATAATAATCATTGTAATAGTGGCAGGCATGCTGGTGGATCACCAGCAGAGCAAGAGGTGAGGCAACAGCCTACTCTACGACCAGAAAGAATGGCCAACAAACATCTGTTTTGCAGTCCTTGGGCATTCTCAATGCCTGCACCTCATGATTTGCATGAAATTACACTGGGAATGAATGAGGCATTCAGGATCCATATAGATCATATGCATGACCGTCTCACTCAACTGGTGGATGACTCCCTTGGAGTCAGATTCAAATTCCCTGCTGGGATAAGTCCCTGTAAATCTGATGGTAAGCACATACATGCATATGCTGGAGGGCATAGCTTCTCTCAGCTGGAAAACTGGGCCATGGATGTCTGTTACCATTTGGCAGCTTGATGCTATGGTGAAGATAATATAGACCAAGAGAGAATATTTGTATTGCACGAATTTATGGAAGAAGAGGCTCAGAATTGGTTCTGCTGCCACGTCCTTCACATCAATTGCAATAAATCACATTGGACATCTAAAGAGGTCCTGATAGGACTGTATAATCGTTTCATCAATGTGGCAACTATGCAGGAAGCTCTTGGAATGCCTTTAGAAAAGCAGTGTATGATGCCAAAACTGGTGTCTATGGCTGTCTATCCAGACAAATACACCATTTGCAAGACATTCCTGGATGGAATACCTGCAGATATGAGGAGAGCATTGATATGCAACGACAATTTGTCTCTGGAGATCAATACCATGACCAAGTTCTTGGTGTATGCTATTTGTTATGAGCAGTTTACACAGACTGCAGATCATTATGAGCAGCATAGCTCATGCCTAGGGCCTGTGAACCATCAGGCAGTGAAAGTGGGAACTTTTCTGGCCAAATGGTCAGAGATGGAGAACAATCGCAATCTATGATTTGTTGTCTACAAGACAATCCTTGGAGGCCAACAGCCTCGACCAAAACCTGCTGGATACCTGCCAGCAGGAGATAGTCAACCCTCTTTAGGTCAAAACCAGGTAGCAATGAGAGGGGGTGTAGTGCCTGCAGCATGTATAGCTAGCAAACTCAATGTGGGTTCTGAAGTGGCCCAGAGAAAGCCTGCAGGAGACCCCTCAGCATGCTACAATTGTGGAAGGGCTGGACATTTCACTAAAGAATGCCCTGCTCTGCCCAAGGCACACATCTGAATGGCTGCAGCCCCCAGTGACATTGTCAGTGACAACGAGGATGAGGAGATTGTCAAGGAGGCTGAGGAGGAGCTGCAAGTAGAGGCTGATGGCTTGGAAGTGGATGATGCTGAAAGCGTTCAAATTGATGGCAATGAATACATTGCAGTGAAGTTGTACAACAGCAACTACTACACTTGTGATGACAAGGACAAACACTTGTTTGCACTAACAGAGTGCCATGGAGATCAACACATATGAATGAGATGTGTCACACTGCAGAAGGCAACTAATAAGTTGCAGCGGCCACAATATACTTCTGAAGAGAAGGACTGCTTGGTCACCTACGTTGATATCAATTGGACATCTGGCCTGGATCTTGTGGGACTCAGGAAGTACCACTACAGGCATTATGCCCCAGTTTGCTCATGTCAACACAATAGGCATTCATGAGTTGGAGGAGCCATTGATGCTCCAGTTGAGGACTGTAGGAAGGCATGCCATGGTGCAGTTTGGTGCTGAAGTAAAGGTAAAGCTGTCAAGGATGTTGACCAAGGAGTATCTGGACATAGCAAATTTTGATTGCTATGATATGATCATTGGTACGCCATTTATGCATAAGAACAAGATGTCCTTGGACTTTGTGAACAACATGGTCGTTGTGAATGGTAAGCATACAAAGGCAGAGAAAGTTGTGTTAAGCAACATGGACGGTCGTTTGAGGCGCTATTATGTGACAGAGAAGCATCATGACAAACATGACTGACTAAATGGTCACAAGAAAGCAACTGTACAGGAGGTGGAAGATGAGCACATTCCACCTAAGAGCCTGCCAGCAGACTTGCTGCCTATTCTGATGACTGAGGAAGAGTTTCAAGGAACTCTGAAGATGGGGAAGCACCCAGATGCAGTCAGGTGTACAAATGGAAAGTCTAATCAGTCTACACAGCATAGGAATAAGCATGGTAAATGCATGGTGGAGTCGCTGGAATGCCAGCTGACTAGCTCTTGAGTGAAGGTGGAGGATCTCAGTATGATGGAAACTGTAGAAAGCATGAAGTTGCTAATGGATCAACCAGTGCCTTGGCCAGGAGTGCAATGGGTGTATGACCCACAAATGCCATGAGAGTCGAATGAATTGGTAGCGTCAATAGTGACACATACTATGGAAAGGGTGCAGTCGACCCAGATGAGAGAAGTATACCATCACGCATGGGAGGATGAGATTTCTGAAGTGTCAGATATTGTATTTGATGGGTATTGCTGCAGGAAAGAAGTGTGCAATCGTCATAAAATACAACAAGAGTAGCGAGGAGGCAACCAGTTGTAAGGTTGAATCTGGAGGATCTCACAGAAGAGCATGTATGTGCCTTACAGAAGCAATTTGAACCAAAGGTTCAGCCACATGTAGCACACATATCAAAAGGGAAAGGTAAGGCTAGGACCTTACAAAGGAAGATATTCCTTGATTGCACCAGCAATGGCAACATGAGTTTGCTGATATTGTCAATGGGATGAAGGAAGAACTTCCACCATGGAGGAAGGTTAATCATGAGATTAACCTCATTGATGATAATAAGCAGTACAAGTATCACTTGCCTCACTGTCCATGAGCACTGCAGGATCAGCTTTGTGAAAAGACAAACAGATACATAAATGCAAAGTGGTGGGAACCACAACCAGCGGTGCAAGCTGCACCTTTACTTTGTATTCCCAAGAAGGATGAGACATCACAAACTGCATTGGATGCGTGACAACGCAATGATAATACAGTCAAGGATATAACACCTCTTCCCAATCAGGAAGTCATGCAAAGATGTCACTACAGCAAAATATAGGTCAAAAATTGACCTAACAGATGTGTACAAACAGGTTTGCATATGCAAAGAGGACATACCAAAGACACTGTTTTTGTCCTTGATGGGGACATTTATGAAATATCATGCAAATTGGTGACTGTAATGCACCAGCGATGTTCCAGAGGTTAATCTTCCAAGACGTAATTGGGAAGTTTATGCACGTCTATCTAGATGATATATTCATCTTTTCTGATTCCATTGAGGAGCATGAGCAGCACCTATGAGTCGTATTTGAATGACTATATAAGGCCAGCCTCTACCTCAAATGGAAGAAGTGCAAGTTGTACACACCTAGTATAGACTATCTTAGTTATGTCATTGACAAGAAGAGTATTCACCTGGACACAGATAAACTTGATCAAATTTGAGAGTGGCATACTCTATGCACATATAATGATATCCAGCAATTTGTTGGATTAGTGAACTATATTGGTAACTTTTTGCCAGATATCATGGCATACACTGGGCCACTGATGGCCATGACCCAGAATAGGTCTTCTTTTCACTGGAGACTACTGCATCAGCAGTAGTTCAAGATGATTGAGTACAGTTGCATGAAGACACCAGTGATCCAGCCAATTGATCTATGCATTGACGAGCTCATTTAGCTCATATGTGACACATCAAGGACCAGGGTTGGGGCCATGTTTGGCCAAGGTAAAATGTGGCAAACTTGCTGACCAGCAGGATTTATATCCTGTAAGTTCACTGCTGCATAGCAAAACTATGCTGTACACAAGTTAGAGACACTCACTATCCTGGAAGCCCTCTTAAAGTGAGAGGATAAGCTGATGGGATATAAAATCTATATCATCACAGATCACAAAGCACTCGAGTTTTTCAAGACTCAAGTGCACCTATCATCACAACAACATTGCTGAATTGACTACATGTCATCCTGTAAATTCACTGCTGCACAGCAGAACTATGCTGTACACGAGTTAGAGACACTTACTATCCTAGAAGCCCTTCTAAAGTGGGAGGATAAGCTAATGGGATATAAGATCCATATTATCATGGATCACAAAGCACTTGAGTTTTTCAAGACTCAAGCGCATCTATTACCACAACAACATCGCTGGATTGACTACATGTCATGATATCATCTTAAAGATGAATTAAACAAAGTGGTGGACTGCCTGTCTCAATATTTTGAGAGCAATACTTGAGATGATGTTCATAACATGCATGACTATGTCTAGGCAGACAGACACATTGATCTGAAGGGCGAAGACTTGCCCTTACACAGGTTCCATGAAATTAAGGAACATACAGTCGAGCTATGTGCTATGCAAGTGCAGGAATCACATCGCAGCAAGTGACTGCAAGAACAGCAGGAAGCTCACAATATTGAGGCTCAGGTGTTGGTGGACTATGAGGCCCTCCAGCCAAGCACAGAGATGAGGCAAGAGGGGCCTCCTAGTGGTGCTGAGATGACTCTCCAGCAGGTGCTGGATTCACATGATCATCAGCCTGCACCAATTGATCTAGGCAATGCACAATTTTGCACATGTATCCAGCAAGGATACAAGGACAACAATATCTTTCCATAGATTATGAACAATATTCAAGTGCATCCACGCTTTAAGATAGATCAGCAACTTGTTTATTTGACCAGACCCACTGGGTCCAAAGTCATCTGCATTCCCTGGGAGAGGTTGTTGATCATGACTATCCTGGACCAGGCCTACAGAGTAGTAGGCCACTTCAGAACTCAGAAAACATTGGACTATGTGCGACGCTGGTACTGGTGGCCACAAATGGCCAAGGAAACGAGTCAATTCTGCTTAACATTTGAGCTATGTCAACAGTCAAAAGTATTGACATTGAAGCTACTGGAGAAGCTTCATTTGCTTCTGATCCCAGTCAAACCCTGAGACTCAATCAGGATGGACTTTATTGGTCCGTTTCCAGAGTCGAAGAGTTTTAACTACCTGTGGGTAGTAATTTGCAGAATGACCAGTATGGTCCATCTCATTCCATTGAGGACAACTATGACAGCCTCAGACTTGTCTTGGATTTATCTCAAGGAGATAGTATGCCTTCATGGATTGCCAAATTTGATCATAAGCGATCAAGATGCTAAGTTTACTTCCAAATAGTGGAAGGAGCTACACAAGCTGCTCAGAGCAAAGTTGCTCATGTCAATGTTGTTTCATCTGCAAACAGATGGCCAGACAGAACAGGCAAATAGAAATATTGTGCAGATACTGCAAGCGTTTGTACATCCTGATTCAGAAGGACTGGGTGGATAGATGTCTACTCGTTGAATTTGTGATAAATGTGAGCATATCTGAAACTACAGGGTATTCACCCTTTGAACTCAATAATGGCTATATGCCATCCATGATTCATGAACTTTGCATTGATGAAGCTATTCATGTTGGAGTTAAGCAGTTTGCATGCAATGTGCTAAGAAACTTAGCAGAGGCTCATGATGCAATTATAGAATCATGTGTATGGCAGACAAAGCATGCAAATAATTACAGGCATAATGAACCAGACATCAAGAAAGGGAACCTAGTTTACCTCTCAACAAAGAATTTGAACTTGCCAAAAGGCAGGGCAAGTAAGTTATGTCCCAAGTGGATTGGACCATATGTGGTCCTCAAGGCTGAGCTGAGCATGTCTAACTATGTGTTAGAACTACTCCATGCACTGCAGGCATGCAGGATAGTGCCTAAGTTCCATGTATTGCTATTGTGACCATACTTGGCCAATAGTGATGCGCTACTCCCAAATCATGCAACCCTGGAGCTGTATGACTTTGGAACTGGTGATGACCAGTAATAGTTCCTAGATGACCTCATAGGTCATAGGTGGATGAGGGGAAACCTCAAATTTGAGGTAAGGTGGAGCTTAGGTGATGCTACCTGAAAGCCACTGGTAAATTGCAAGGATCTTGCAGCAATGGACAGATACCTGGAGCTGCAGGGCATGAAACATCCTCAACAGCTGGCAAAACATGCATAGAGCACGAGGTGGTGAATGTGGACAAAGTCCACTTTGATACCTGGTTATTGACCAGGTGATGACTAATTGTGGCTGTTTATGCTACTTTGATAACTTGTAAAAGACTAGGTAGTGGATATTTGTAGTTGTTTACACCACTAGTGGAGTTAGGAGATTTTTTTCTCTCTTTTCCTTCTAAGTCCCAATACATGTAGCTAACATGTTGTCTGCAATGGCCTATTGGGGGCTGAAAAAAAGTGATCAGAGCCTGCAAGGCTCTAGTGGAGGGGGGAGACCCCCAAATATACAAAGTCAGAATTATTCCGATTACCAGAGGCAGCTGCTGTATCCAGCAGTGAGCCAGTACCAGTCAGCAGGCATGATCTATCCAGGCTGTGAGGAACCACTTTCATATCAGACACCCCTCCACTCACAAGAGATGGAGGCTCATGATGAGGGGTGCTATGAGTGCCTGGAGGACAGCATGTGCCAAGAGCGCTATCATCAGGTACCACCAGCACACTCGCTGATGACACCCAAAGTTTGGTCAGTAACAAATTAAGCAATAGTGTTACTGTACCAAAAACTTGCATTGGGCATGCTAAAAGTGATGTGAAGAGTCCCAGGCAGGTCCCAGAGAACGCACCTATGAAAATAAAGTAAAGTCGGAAAAGGTCGGCAAGTGCCAAGCACTAAGGTAAAAGCGCTTAGGGAAAAAGCGGTAAGTGAATATGGCAATGTAAGCGGCAAGAACACCATAAGCTTAGTGAAGTCTAAGCAACATTAATGCCTGCCGTAGCTGCAAGGTGCAAGTATGTCGAGTGTTTAGCAAGAGTCTGCAACTGCCGATGACTTCAATGTTGCCAACTGTAAATGAGATTTGGACCGTAAGAGAGACTGGAGTAAGAGGAGCAGGAGACTCTGTTCTTTGATAATGTATGTACAAGTTGGTAAATACTTTTATACTACAATGAGTTCACTGTCGCCAGTGACTGATAACGCCAAAATGCGGTAAACTAGAAAGTTTTATAGGGGTAGCTCCAATTTTTTCAGATCCCTACTGTCTATTCAAGACCCTTAGCGGCCCCAGGCAGCAGATTGCAATGCTAAACCATCAATCTATCACCCTTCTGTCTGTCACAATACTTAAGCAATGTCAGGCACCAGATGGAGGCACTAAGCGGTGTCAGATGCCAAGGTCAAACGCCAAGCTGTCCATCAGTTTTTGATAGATCATCAGTCTTCTTCCCAAGCGCTGTTGTTAGTGACTGATGCCATCTGTCAGTTGTCATTCTGTCTGCCGTTGGCGCTATCATTGATCGGATCTGCTTCTTGCCATGTGCGGCTGTCAAATATTGTCAAAATTGGTTAATTAGTGCGCACTAAGGTATCCTGAGCCTGTGCTGTGTTGCCGTAGCCTGCCGTTGATGCGCTGATCCTGTATGGGGTCCTATCATCTCCCTTCAACTGAAAAATTGACTGTCCTCAGTCACCAAATATGGGTACCATTACTGTTTTTGTAATGAGTGGTCCGTGTGTTCTTGAGATTTTGTTTATAGTTCTGGCACGTGAGTCTGGACTTTGTTTCTTCTCCCCATCTTTACCTGGCACTCTGAAAAAAAATTATGTCTTTCCGTATTCCAACTCCGCCCCCCATGCCTTCTCAAGCAGCCCAAGAAGCTGCTTACGCCTACATCACCAAGGCCAACCATTTTATTCGTCACATTGAGGGCATTGGCGCCGAGGTGTCCCCAAACTTAGTGGTTGGCGTTATGAAGCTGCTGGAGAGATGTTATGAGGTGCGAGTCCTCAGCGTTGGTTGAGATCGCAAAATCGAGGTGCGGGAGTGGTGCCATGTGTGATATGTTGACAATCATGGTGCCAAGTGGTTGGCGCCCTTTTTTCATTTCATAAGTTGTTTTTGCTGCCTACCGTGTCGCTTAGCTGATTGTTCCCTAGGCACCTCCCCCTGTCCCCACTATCGAAGATGAGCTGGAGGACATTCTTTCTGGTGCATTGCCAATGATTGTAAGCGCATTGGCAACTGAGTAAGTAGCTTCTGATCCTCTCTCTAGCTTTGGACTGAACTATCTCCCCGCAGTAAACAAGAGGTACTGGCGCCCCTTGCTCGCTTGCAGATCAAGCAGGAACAGGAGGAGACTGCCGCTGCTGCTGCTGTGCATTCCTTGGCAGTGGCAAGGGCAGAGCTCGCCAAGAAGCAGAAGAAGGAGTCTGTTGCCGAGAGTTCCAGCAAGGGGTCTTGTGCCGGCAGTGTTCAGAGCCCCACACTGCTGGCAGGCACACGGGGTTCACCTTCAAAGCCTAGCAAGGCTTTGAAGAAAAAGGTGAGTCTGTTGGCGTTTCTTCTTACTGATGGTGACTTTTGCTAGTCTCGCAAGGGGAAGGGCCCTCAATACGAGGTCTGCTGTAGTGACTCTTTACCGACTTTTTACTGACCCTCTCCCAGCTCCCTAGTCAGACGACATTTGACAACAAGGAGTTGAGGGGTTTACTCTTGCTGTGCTGGGAAGACGTAGTTATGGATGAGGGCATTGAGGAAGGAGTAGAGCTGCCCGAGATGAAGAACAAGCGCACAGTTTCTCTGGCGACTCGTCAAGAATTCAAAGATTCTCATGGGGTGGTAAGTTTTGTTGACCATTAACATGTCTCCTTCTCAAATAAAGATAGTGCAACAAATGCTGGGCTGACAACGACCCCAAAAGTTGCTGGTTCCCCACTGGCGCCTAGCCATGTTACCAATGCAGCACCCTAAAATGGGCCTGCACAATCGACGGCACCAAAAGTTGTGAACGTGGAGGGGCTCCTGACCTCTTTGTCGAGAAGACCTTTTCCCATGCGGTTCTGGTGAGGCGGGCTAGGGAGTTTGTTGAGAGGGAATGTGAGGAAGTTGCCGCTGGGAGAGCGGCAAAGATCAGTAAGTCCTCCTTGGCACTGCCAACATGCCAAGGAGATAAGTTGGAATCGGTCGGAAAGCATGGCGCTGGTGAGCGCCAGGAAAAATGCAAGGCCTCCTCCCCAAGCAAGGGCAAGACTAAGGCCAAGCGCATGCACATTGAGTCGCCTCCCTCCTCTCCAACTGCTGAGGACACAGAGATGAGGGAACTTGGAGAAGCCCTTGCTGCCAGCCACCTTCCCCCCGTTAGCAGTGAGGCCAGTCCCAGCCGCTTACTCTCCCCCCTTGCCTTGCCTGAAAACGTGCCAGTTGACCCTTCAACCACTGGCGCCCAAGGGGAAGGGGGCGACATTATTATGGAGGAGCCTACTGGCATACAGGAGCCAGCTGAGGCTGAGGAAACCCATGGAGGGTTGCCTAGTCGCGAGGAGGCTGAGGGTGGCAATGAGGATGCTGAAGGTAACTTGGAGGAGACGTTGCGGGAGACCTCTGGCGAGTCTCAGTAGTTGCTGACATTGGAGCCTGCTGCCCCCTGGGCAAGTGGGGATGACTTAGTGACACAGCAATGGGCGAGCTCGAGTGGGCCTTTGTCATGGACCCCTCAGCCTCAGCCAAGAGTCGCTGGCGACTCTTACGAGTGGCTGGGGAAAGACTTGGTCTATCCTGTGGTGGCCTTGTACCCTCCCCAGGTTATAGAGCGGATGGCGGTACATGCAGCAAGCATGTGAGCAGTATTGGGTTGCGAGCGCAAACAAGCCTGGCAACAGATTATGGCTTCTTGACTCTGGTATTCCAACCTGACCCGCAGTATGGAGACCCTCAAAGAGTACCAAGCTGACTGTAACGAGGCGCTAGAGTGGCAAGCCCTCAACCACATTCAGGTTGGCGACCTCTTGCCCCTCAACGACTCCTGGTTGCTTTCGGATGAAGACAACGGACCTTAGGGTAGGTAGGCTGTTATATATATATGTATTCTTGTTACCATCTTTTTATATATATTGCCATTTCCTTGCCAAGTGGAAGAATGAGTCCAGTCTGAGTTAGCAAACCAGCACAGAGTAAGTAAAGTAATGCAAAGGGAAGACGAGCGGTAAGCATTCTAAGTTAGGTTTTAGCAAGAGGAGAAGTAGGTGAGGGACTTAGACAAATTTTGAGGAAAAAGGGAAACACTCAGTAAATCATCATAGCGAAAAACTCTTGGCAAAAGTTGTGCAGGATGCTAAGCGTTGGCGACATGCTAGCGCTGCGGCTTGACTATGTAAGGAATTGTCTGTTGGATATAGTACAGTAAGTATCGGCAAGAAAGATAAGTAAGGTAAGTAATAGAAAGAGACAGCTTATTACTATAGTCTTTGCTAATCATTTTCTTCTTCTTCTATCAGAGTCGGCAAATCATCATCGTCCAATAAGTCAGTTTCTTCAAGTTCCTTAAGTTTGGCGGTGTTGATATCTAGCGCTTCCAGCAGCAAGTCAATTTGTTCCCTGGTGAGATACGGTAATAGGCAAAAGGCGGCAATAGGTCGTTGTAGTACTGAACCATCTAATTCACAGAGCACGTAAGCACCTCCACGGTTATGAGAGATAACTACCAAAGGTCCCAAATAGCGTGGGCGCATTTTCTTGTTGTATGAGGTCTCAATTTTGGAATTATGCATAAGCACTAGCGCGCCTCTCGGGAAGTTGTAATCCTTGATAGTAGCGCTATGCTCAGTCTCGAATCACAAGGCTGCTTGGCGATGGGCGCTAAAGACTATCTCATGGAGTCGCTCCAAATCTTCTTTCCTTTGTTGGAGATCAATAGCTCGTCTGGCAATCAGATTGGTAGTCACTAAGATGCTGTTGGGTGCTGGCTGTAGGTAGGTTGCTTCTATAATGTCGGCAGGAAGTAAAGGATGGGTGCCAGTAGCCGCGTAATAGGGAGAACAACCCATGCGCTTATGAATAGTAACTCTCTCTGACCAAAATACAGAATATGTCACCTCACTCCAACAAGACTCGTTGCCATCGACCGCCTTGAAGAGCGCTTGCTGAACGTCAAAGTATGGTCTCTCTACCAGACCATTGGCGCACTTGTTGTAGCCAGATACTTGAATGTGATGGATGTTGTATTTCTTGGCAAGATATGTTAGCACTTTGATAATTGGCGCACTGTTATCCGTGACAATTTCTCTTAGCGCTCCCCAACAGCAAATGACGTCCTCAAACAGCCACTTAGCAACCGCCTCTGTGTTTTCTCTTTGAAGCATTCGAAATTCAGGCCAGTGGATTAGCAAGCAACGGCCTTGAATAATGTACTTGTAGCGACCAGATTTGGGCATGTGCATGGTATCAACGTAGATTTTGCTAAAGAGGGGGGCTGGCATTGCAACAGTTGGCGGGATAAGCACTTGGCAGGTTTGTTGAATTTGGCACAGGTGGCAAGTCGTAATGTACCAAGCGATGTCGGCACTAGCGTGTGGCCACCAGAATCGTTCTAAAAGAGAGGCTCAGGTAGCATACAGACCTCTATGTCCTAGTTCATCATGCATGGCACGTAGGACCCGTAAACAATTTTCTGGCTTGATGATCAGCTTGTGAGCACCATCTCAATTTTGTTGCCAAAGGCGGTTGTCGGTAAAGAAGAAGTGGGTAGCATATCGGATAAAGGTTGTGTATTGTTCATCGGTAAGGCCTGCCGGTCGCTTGAGGTCTTGTATCCATTGTTTGACTACTAACAGGCAACTGTCTTCCTGTAACGAAGTTACAGGTATTGTGAGAGCTTAATGTTCACACTGCACAGAATCAGACCAGTCCGGTCTATTGACTATGTAGTATAAAACAAAAATAAGCTGCTTTGTAAGCAGCTGGTATAACTATTTATAATAATAATGTAACTAATATTATATTATAGTAAATATAATATAATATTAGCTACTACTATAAGTATAAGCTATGTGGTCAACGTCACATAGTGGACTACGCTACAGTCTCTAGTTCTATCTCTTTGGTGTGAACATCTGACAAACCCTTGACGGCTCATAAGACATTGAAACAGCGTTTACCACCTGTCAATGTTGCTGGTGGTCTGTTGAACCTGTGGGCCTTCAGATATGTTTCTTTTATGATTTATTATCTATTTGCATTCTTTTCATTTCTGGGAATCTACACTAGTAAGTTCTGATCTATCTTTTTGAACTCATGGCTCACGTTTCTACCTAGTCCTCACATATGTCAGCGTCAGTGCCCTGGAGCTTGAAATATCCGATTCTCTCTCTTTTTATTTGCTGGTGATAGCGAATGCAAGCTTGCTCTTTGAAAGACTTATGTCCGGTTTGCTATTAGATCGTTATGGTATTATTCTGCTATGCATCCTTAGCCTTTCTTACTAATGACTAGTCCTTAGGTGCAGCAAACGTCATTATTCTTTTCACAGCTGCTGCGAGGGTTCTGACGTATGCATGGCCATTTGCAAGAAATCAATCGGCACTCATAGTTGTAGTTGTATTATATGGGCAAGTGTACTCTACATTGAAAGTTGAGTTTCTGGTTGCTCATATGTCTAAAGATTCTTGTCTGGTGCATACATTTCTTTGGTGATAAATCCAATTATGTTGCTTGGTGTCACCGATGACATAGGCCGCCAGATAGGCATGTTCATGACCATTTTTTCATTTGGCACGGTTGCAGGTCCACCCATTTCTGGTGTGATCAATACCGCAACTGGAGGATTTGAATCAGTTGGCTTCTATGCAGGTAAAAGATCTTCTACATCAACAGAAAACATATTCTGACGCATCTCACTGCAGAGTCCATGGTCTTAGTTGGTGTTGCCCTGATATTGCTTACAAGACATTTGGTGTTGGAAGGGATATGGGGCAAATTCTGACATGATGTTGCAACAATGAATGTAAAAAACTGATAGATGAGCAGCCAGGCTCACTCCGATTTTTACTAAAGCTATCATTTGGAACCCTTACACAGCAGCAAGTTATTACCAGGTGCAACCAACACCTAGACAAATACATGGTAAGCACTAGTCCTCAGAACACGTAAACAGAACTATATTGTAATACCTAGACAAATACGTGGTAAGCACTAGTCTAGGTACAATGTCAGTATGTAGTATGATAAATAGAGTACTTGTAATTGGCATACCCTCAGAACACGTAAACGAAACTGAGGATACAATAACCATAGCCTGATATATATATATGTAGTAGCACAAAGGAAATGGGTAGCCTCAATTGGCCTTGTGGTTGTGTCCATGGTACCCTTCATATTGTCATACTTATCACACTCCAACACTCCTTTCCTCGCACATGGAACTAGGATATGCCAAGTATTTGGCAAAGGTGTATGAATAGTAGTTTCAGCAGAGCTTTTGTGAACAGATCAGCAACATTATCTTTGGTGTTAACGTATTTTATGATAATCTCCTCCATGTGGACACACTCACGTAAGAAGTGATATTTGATGTCAAAATGTTTCACTCTAGTGTGAGCTGTAGGGTCTTTGGATAGCACGATCGAGGCTTTGTTGTTGCAGAATAATGTAGTGGGTTTCATTGCCATATGGTCACGTCCAATTTCCTTCATTAGAGTCCTAAGCCAGATGCATTCTTGTGTCAACTTGTATGCTGCCATGTACTCCACTTTGCACGACAACATTGCTACTATTTTCTGCTTATGGACTGACCAGGATACAGCTCCTGAACCCAGCAACCACATGTATCCTCCCATGCTCCATCTAGTATCTGGACAACTCGTCCAGTCAGCATCTGTGAATTCACGCAGGACAACAGAGGGGCCTCCTAGCTTCAGTTTCAGATCCTTGGTGCCCTTAAGATACCTTATAAGTCTGATTCCTGCACTCCAGTGTGTCCTGTTGTAGTTGTTGAGGAACTGTGACAGTCATTGGATGGCATAGGCAACTTGCTTGTATGGGCTGTTGCTAGCACGGCATGACCAAGATCTACCTGCCGAATTTGATCAAAATGTCGACGAGACCGAGGCCTACAGCATAGGGTGTTGAATACGTGACATGGCAGTGTCAATGTGACCACATTAGTGTGACTTGCCAGCGCAGCGCGACATGGTAGCGCAGAAGGGAGAAATACTGGCAACGTTTGTATAATATTCAATGTTTGAATCATATATAACAGTATCCATAATCATAACATAAAAAAAAAGAAAACAAAAAAAGGCATAAATGTTTCAAAAAAAAAAAAACATTCAGTTGTCAACAACGTCCCTGTATGCGTAGAACATGTTGGCATCAAAACGACCGCCGTACAATAATAAGTACATCCCTGTACGACGCGGCTTCGTATTCGTGGCCTGTAAAGGAGTGTTATTAGACGAATTACGTCAAAAACTGGCAACTCACCTGTTCCTTGTTACCATTTAGTTCCTTGACCCTCCCTGTAACCCCTTTGATGCGCTCGAATGCTCAAATAACATACGAGTGCGCATATCTGGTCATCTGTGAGCTTAACAGAGCCAAAAAAAAGGGGCAAAAACTACGTACTTGATGCTCTGAACCACACTGGTCCTTCTGCTTTTCCTTTTTCCGATTTTATACGACAAATCGCTGTCGATAGGTTGGGAAACCGCGTAGGATGATTGTTCAAAACTTGACAAGCAAATCATGGACATTATAAGATGGGAATGGACGTTCAAAGCAGCGCTCAGGTTGAGCAATGTCCAGGACACCGTGACGTGTTGAATACATGCGTGACAGTAACATATACCATAAGCATGGCTTCTGCTGGCTTTAAACAGCCAACGTTAACCCCCACATTGTCTTTGGAGCGTCTGCACGCAGCTAGAGGCTTTGCTGCTTGTCCTAAAATCCAAATAAAATAGTTTGAAGTACAATCGATAAGTCCGACGTACCAATTTATTACAAATACCTGCCCACATCGCTCTTGTTAGCTTCAAACAAACACTTG
>QGOA01002395.1:26289-49761 GCA_003313075.1 Termitomyces sp. MG16
AAAAAAAAAAAAGGTTCCGATGAGTGGCCATGCTGCGGTATACATACACGTACCGATATCGCTTCAGGCGTTTAATCACGGCGTGCATGACTTGTAGCGCATCCACTAACAACCAACCATTATGACACATATTCGGCTGTTGCCTGGAGCTACTCGAATGCAATGTTGTAAGATGAATCGTCATCAGTATGAGTATCAACGCTGACGGTATGGTTGGGATAATGCAAAGCAGCGACCTCTACAAGCTCTGGCATATAGTTAATACCAAGATAACGGTCCTGGCTATACCCAAGGTTTATGTGCGGACGAACAAAGGTACTGCCTGAGACGTGTAGATTGTTTGGTGAGGGACTATCTGTTGGCAAAGGAAGGCAGACAGACTATTGCATCCCTGGCCGCGTTTAAATTGCTTTATCGTCATATTTTGCCAACACCTAGTAGAGACTAACTTGTGGAATGATGTTGGAGGGGCAACAAACAGAAACAGCGACTTCGATTCATTGATATATAGCAGAATAACGAAACAGGGCCTTTCGGTTTCGCCTAGTCCTAAGAGACACATAGAGCCATTCAACTATATGACGACTTTACCCACATTTGGTTCTGGTTTCATATGATCCATTAGTGAGACTATATGATCTTTTTAAAGCATATGGTCGTGGTTGGGAGAAGATGTCAGCAGCGCCTGTTTCAGTGACTCCATGAGAGCAGATGCTGACAACCAAACTGCTCACGAGTTGCATGGAGATTGCCGTAGATCCATCAAGTCATGTTATATAAAGTATGCCACAAGAAACCTCTGGATCCAGAAACATGTTCCATCAGAAAATCTGCTGACCTATTAAGGCGCTTGCACACGTGTTTTAACTCTAGTATACTTCATTAGTTTATTTTACTCGTTTATTTGTCAACTCTTCCTCCTCGCCCTGTAAATAAGTAGTAGTCAGCTGATAGCTTTTGCCTCTGACACCAATACACATAGGTCGTGCAATTGCGTGACCGGTTTGGCGCTATTACATCAATTATTAATTATTAATTATTAATTATCAAATAATTATTAAGTTACTTAATTATTTATGTATAGTATTTATTGTTATGTTACATATTCCTAAGTTTAAATACAATATATATACATGTACGTAGATAGATGAATATGGTGTATATTTACTGCAATAAACCGTGAAACACAGTGCGTTGATAATACAATTAATTATCTGTGAAACTTATAAGGCACGGTAAGTGTTAGAATTACATAGAAGATACATATGTAATACATACGTTCTGCTCATGTGAGGTCTGTAATGTGCCCGCACTAACAAAATGAGACTATGAAATACCGGAAGACAGAATACTCACTATTTCTCTCGAAAATGTGTTGAAAATATAATGATGAGTTACGCTAGTTGGAACGATGTGCGTTACTGTTATGCCCTGAGCTGTCCAGCTACACGATGCTCCGGAATACGAATAAGTGTATGCTTTGTCCAATTGTTGCTCATCGTCGCTCGGATATAAATGAAAAGCTGCAACATGAGATGTCG
This sequence comes from Termitomyces sp. MG16, assembly GCA_003313075.1. Lineage (NCBI taxonomy): Eukaryota > Fungi > Basidiomycota > Agaricomycetes > Agaricales > Lyophyllaceae > Termitomyces > Termitomyces sp. MG16. The sequence continues at coordinate 27,831 of QGOA01002395.1, forward strand.
CGTGTTACGGTCTCTATAAGCATAAGAGCTAGTAGTAATATATAAAGCCGACATTAGAAAACTGCCTATACATGCTAAAACATACGTAAAAACTCACCAGAACACCAGATCGGTAACGTTTGCCCGTGTCAATACATTGAAGTACCGACTGGATACTGTAGACAATGCAACGTCTGCTATCTCCCTCATCCGTCTGCCGCTCGATGATGTAGCGGAAGTGCGGGGTTGCCAACACTGAATACTAGCAATGGGAAGTGCAGACATGATGTTATACAAGTAGAATAACAAGTGTAAATGTATATGAATATATATTGGGAGGACACATCGACAGCATACATTTGTCGTGTAAATTAGTGAGTTCGCGCTGACTATATATATTTTAATGATAACTCAACATATTGGTTGGTTTATCAATTTTGTGTATTGTAGGTCATCCCATTGGTGTACGAGTGACATATCAGGTTTTCCATATAGGTTTGTGCAGAAACGTTTCGTTTTCACTTGCATGAATCCATAAATCGAACAGACTGACATGCTTTCTGTACTGTATTACTTGTTATAATTTTACCCATTGGAGCATTCTAGTCACGAGTGAGTCATAAGTACCAGGTTGATATACAGTGACGGTATTTGCTTCTATAAGGTGTCCGTTGAGCAAGTCCAATGCAACATAAAATGCTTATACAAGTAAAACCAAGCGGTGGCGATAATGCATTTTCCAGAGCGTACAATAGTCTTTCGTAGAAGGAAGCTAGATGCAACATAGCAGGTATAAGAAACCGCTGAAAGGAAACAACAGACTGAAAGGCGTAGAAAAGTGGAGAGCACCTCAGAATAAGAAGAGCTGAATAATTATGTACGTACTTATATATAATAAACAAAATAGTAATACATAACATCAAATATACACATATCATAAGTCGTTTCAACATACCATAAAGTTAGACATTTTCAAAATAAAAAGAAAAATAAATTGTTTTTCTCATTTTTACAAGTAGAACCGGTTTGTCTTGTTGGATAGGCTTGTACAAAGTGGCATGACAACAATTAAATGTATATATGGGTACTTGTTATGTAATATCCAAACAGTCATTCAACCAATCCATTACATAATACAGAATCACTTTTATAAATTCGTTATTCAATTTTACTATTTGTTCCTTTTATACTTCAATAATTATAAAAAATCATGATAAACAAATAACTAAATATAATTAAATCAATCGTCCCACTGGACGCTTACATAATATACAATTGTGTTAAAAAACATGTAATGTGGATGGTCGTGAAATTGGTCAGGTGAACATGCAGTGGACATCATGTGCCCAAACTTGTGATTACTACATAATAAACCAATTTTAATATACGTGAAGACATATTATATAAGCATTAGAATGCGCAATCAACCAATCTTTTACCGAGTAACCACCAATAAAATAAATAAATAAATGTAATATGGAAATAAACTGTTCGTCCCACTAACTGCTTATATAATACGCACATTTGTTCAGTTGATAGGTATACCGAGGATCGTTTTTACGGACTACTTAGTCCTTAGTTAGCTATAGTTAATGAAAATACATTATAAATGATACTCACTACGTGTGCGTTTAATATATATTATGTCAGCGTTCAGGTGTACGACCACCAATGGTTTTTGAAGATCGTATGACCTTGCATCATCCAAATTCACGTGAACTGTCCTCATATTGCAAAGGGTCATTTGAACAATACGACCTATAGCTTAAACACACAGATTTGATTCAAACTAAACAACTCCCTATCGGTAATGTACAATCACGCCACTCTAATGTATAACGCTATCGTTGCTTTACTACCTCTACAGACTTGTATATTAAACATATCCAGACTGCCTTCTTCAACAATCAACCTTCTACCAGTAATTAAACCGTCATGGAACCACACCCTCAAGGACGAATCCATGTATCGACAAGTAAAATGACTGTTTGCGAAATATATGATACCTTTTATGATATATCGTCTGTCTCCCGACCTATAAACCGGCACATCGATGTATCTATTAATTGTGATGTCGATCGACGCCACATCAAAAGACATTATTGGTGCTGTGTATACTGATCTCATTATTCTAACTAATTCAGACGCGCATGTTCTGCACCGAGATTCGGTAAGAAATTCCATGTTTCTTAGGAAATGTGGTATTGACAGTTGTGAATTATCTAGTATGGCAATCTGACACGAATTTGATGTAACAGCTCTTCTGTTAACTGCATGACCGTGTAGACAGTGCATGTATGACATGTATACATTTCACTTGCATATAAGCAACTCTTTGATCACAGCATGAACACTCGTTAGTTCACCATACAAAAAGTTTATCGGATTGCAATTATTCATATGATTTCTCAAAACCTCTCTTGCGTTGTCTAGCGTGATTTTATTTTCGTGCGTTGATAAGAAGTTGCTTTCCATGCTTCGCATAATTGATGTCCCAAATGATCGGAAATTCCTTGACCATAGTGACATGTCATCTTGCCATATATTGTACAATATAGTTATCACCGCATCGTACGCGCAACTGTTGGAATTCCACTCAGTTCCAACCAGTCCTCCACATATGTCCATATTTAATTCCTGTTCGCCGCTTATAATATTTTTTGAAATTTTCAAGTTGTGTGAATCATCGTTGTGGTTTCGGGTTATTTTGCTGAGTATCAGATGAGGATGTACTATGGGCTGAGTGCCCTTAGCTGGAATAACTCTGCTTTTAGGAGACTGCGGTAGCTTAATAGGTCTATCTTCACTAGCAACCTGCCATTTGATATCAGGGAATGATGCATCATTGTAAGGGTTCTTGTCACTCCAATGTAAGGCCGTATGAAGGTTAGAGGGCATGTAACCTTTTCGTTTGCACTGTCTAAATGAATAAATTAGATCGGATTGTCTAGGTGAATCGACAAAACCTTTAGGGAGCTGGTTCATATATCTGAGTTTGGTTATTTCATCGAGCAGTTCCAAGTCACGAAATTCCCTGCGCAATGTGCCACTTGCTTTGCCTTGTATTTTGTTAGCATCCAACCCTCGGATAATGAGCGTTCCTGCAGCTGTAGCACTGCGGGATAGTGCAGTGTAGTAGGCTTGGTGTGATTGACACTTGGTTAAGTCTACTGGATTGTAAGGTCTAGTTTTTCCTTGACTCGCATAATCCGTCATTGCATAGTTTACCAATATCTCTACCTGTGATCGAGACAAAGACACACTGTCGTTGCTAGGGAGTCTACATTTTAAATGCACGCTTGTACGTACAATCAGAACCACATTAACGGGAAGTCCATCGATTTTTACTCTTTGCGGAGGATTGTTGAGTAGTACAAATAACGTATCCAGCATAATCTGTCTGGCCAATCCAATGCAACTTTTCCAACCATACACGAAACCTTCCTGTCCGTTGGTGATGCATAATTCTGTAGCCGCATTATTCTTGATTATAACAGGCAAGCTTACACACAATGACAGCTTTCCCACGACTTGAACACTGCAAGATGACGGTGGTTGGTCCCACAACGCACGCTGTATAGTTGGAGAAAATCTCGTGGTTTCTTTAGAGCGCATGTAACTGGATGAATGGGTTTTTGTTTCATCGCCATCTCTGGAAGACGGACTATCTTCGTTGTAGAAATGCACTAGTTCCTGACAGGTCTCGATTGCAAATCGAGTACTTCCTATAATGTTAATAGCGTCTTTGTCCACATTTTGTGCGGTGATTATAGAAACGTTTCTGAACTGTTTGTCGGATATAGACAGGCAACTATTAGAGACGGCCAATGACCTGCTCCTAAGAAATTTAATGTCTTCTTTGGTGCATGCTCTATACCTCATGTTTTTGAGTGCGGTGTGCAAAACTGCGTCCTCTGCAGACCGAGTTTTCTGCCTCATGTTTTTTACGCAATATGACAACAGTCGTTACCTGATGCCATACAGCCTTGCCTATGGCAGACTCCTGATCCTTCAACGCTTTGGTATTTAAACCTACAGTTCTACTATATAACGCTGATCCTTCGTGCCCAGCGACAGGGGGCAACTGAGCAAAATCACCTGCAAATACCATGTTCATACCACCGAAAGGGATATCTAGTCTACCGGACAGCTGAGCCAGTCTTGCGGATATCTTATACAAGTCTTGACACAATAACATAGATACTTCATCGAAAAACATGTAATCGACACCTAGTAGATGAGTTTTAATTTGAGCAAGTTGTTTCTTCGACACACCAACTATGTCGTTAATGCCGAACATCGAATGATATGTTGAACCACCTATAAGCAATGCAGCAGTGCCCGTAGGTGCAACCACAGCCAGACGATATGCCTCTCCTCTAGCTTCAAAATACTTGATGAGGGCTCGGAGCACCTGGGTTTTTCTGGTGCCCCCCATTCCTCTCATATACAATTTAAGTTGCTTAGGCATATACAACGTTGTATGATTAGCCACAATGCGGAACACTCTTAGCTGTTCTTCATTCAGCCCGTAGTCTGAGGATATAATAGCGATAGTAGGTTCCCATTTATCATTCACATATATTTTCTGAAGATACTTCCGATCTACTACGTCGACATGTCCTGGTAGTTCTGGTATGCTGCCTGGCAACTTACCACTGCATGCAGGTATGCTGGAATGTCGGCTCTTCAGCACCTCATCCCACTTCACTGTAACAACAGCTTTCCAGTAAGTCGAATTACGTTCCTCAATCATAGGTTCAACGGCGTCGATTTGAGGAAACACCTGGTCCACTATAGGATCTCTCCACTCAAGATCTGCCATAGTTGCTGACATTTGCAGCATATCAGATCTATGTTTTAATTCTTTCTTGCCAAATACAGCGGATGTTTCTTCATCAACACCTGCGATTACATCGTCCATATCCTCGAAGTTTTCAGTTTCGTCCCGCTGCATCATGTCAGATAGTTCGTCTCTGGTCAGCGTTGAATTAGTAAGACATACACCTCCGCTCTTCAGCTGAGCATAAAAGTCGTCGGCCGCATCCAAGCACTCATATTGTATGTTCATGTTCTTGAGCAATGTGAGTTGACACTTATTGAAGGATGTAGATTCAAAAGCTGAATCCCACGTTTCTCCAGTATTTTTAAGGTCATGTCCTGTATGCCAAGGTTTGAAAAGCGTTAACATAGTCGCACAATAGTACTCTCTATCCCCTTGATCCTTCCTAGGTAAATTTCTGCCTACTAAATTAGGGACACACCTACATAAGGGAGGATACACATAAGTACCATGAGTATTGGAAAGCGGATGATGAGTTGAGAATTTAACAACCACCGACCCCTGCATATTTTTTGTTCCACCAATGGATATATCGTCATCATCGACCAATATATTACGTGTTCTGTTGGTCAATTTGACTCTCTTACATCTCGATGACCACTCGTACAAAGTCATTTGGTCCAACTCCGGCCCTCTGAAAATGTAATCAAATATGGGTGATAGCCCTATCACTCGTCCTCATTTCTTAATTATTGCCAACTTATCAGGAAACTTGTCACATAACTGGTCAGCAGCATAGTCCGCCCAAGGACGTCTGGCCTCTCGAACAAAAGCAGGCCAATACAAATTCGAGAAATTATGGTCAGTATAATGATCAGGATTGCCTAATAGATACATGCAAATTATTGGCGATCCCATTTCCGTTTTAGCGCTAAGAACATTGGCTATCTTGGTTATTAGTGTGCGGGCTTTCTCTTGACGATTAAGTGGACCGTTTAGTATATCTGCATGTTTAGTGAATATCGATGCAACTGCCTCAAACGCAGTACATGTTTTGAGGGTGGGCTTCGTCACGTATGTAGTGACGTACAACAACACAGTCTTGATGGCCATCCCAGAGTGGAGGCTTGTTACGTCGGTATTGCATTGAAACAGGTAAGTGAGAGGACTTGTAAACGTATTGAGCCACGGTTCTGTCTTTTGCATGTTCAAAGCACCAGTCGTCAGATCAACTTCTGTGTGAGCATACAAAGGACAAGGGAATCTTGCTCTACATTTACTCCACAGGTTATCAAGACATCCTTTGTGTTCCTTGTTTTTTTTCTGTATGCCATTTTTGTCCTTAGTGGAAGTACATGTATGTATGTTTGATCGGTACAGCAGATCATCCACCATATGACAAAAGCGATCCCACCATCCTGCTGCATTATCACACGCTGCACACGACGAGCATTCTTCTTTGCAAGGAAGGGATGGCTGTTCCAGAAGCGACCTAGTTGGATCCGTATATTCTGAGGTAGCTTTATTTAACGATATCTGCTTTTCGATGTCTTCCAGTGTTCCAGTCAAGAAATCACCTCTATGTACTGATTCTAGATATTCCACGATAGCCTTTTGAAACCCTGATGACGGGTCCATGATTTTTTCTCTTACTTCATCTGGAGTGAACCCTCCTCGAATCCACAGAAGCATGTGTAAATGTAGGGTAAGCCTACCTTGTTGTTCCATGGTACCGTAGTATGCAGAAGTATGACCATACAATCCTGGGGTATCTGAGTCGGCTCCTAACACATGTATTATGAATGTGTTTATCATAAAATGAAAGAAACGTGCGCCAGCAACAGGATTATTGGATATAAGTCAGTAAGCATTGTCCGAAGTATAGGGGACAGATGGCGTGAAGGACGTCTTGCTATCTGCATAATAAAGACATATAGGATGTTTTACATTGGCAGGCGATAAGGTGATATACCAAGAAGGAGCACCTTTGCTTATGACCAGGGATCATATTTCATTCCGCATGTGTTTTTTGGAAACAGCAGACCCTTCGACACCATCAGAAATCACATCCAAGTCATCTATTACATGGAAACAACTTTTTTCATCCTCGGTAACCAGCTTAACTATATCTCCAGCTGCCATTCTTTGTGAAAGGTCATAAAACACTTTTGGATTGACAGTTGTAAGACGGTCAGAAATGTTGTTAAAGTTTGCACGTTCTGTTGCTAGATAGCCTCCACTAGTAGCAGCCTTTACCTGTTCATGGCTGAAGGCAGCAAATGGGAATCCAGTATCTGTTTGAAAGCATTTATCATGATACATAAGCAAATTGGCTTTATGCGCGTGCACTGATATGCCGCACTTGTTACCACCTATGCCACCTAGACCATAGGGGAACAGCCAAGGAAACATTTGCAGATATAAATCCGGGTCACCGAATGTATTCTTGGAGTACGTAGAATGACCAATACGCAGAGCTTTTCCATTAGACATCCAATGCTGCATTGCAAGTCCTTTAAGTTCGTCCATAGTCTTGGCTGATAAAGCATCCCCGGTGAGGCCGTGGACAACAAAGGGGCAGTCGCCCGCGTAGACACCAGAATCTTTATTATTTTCATGTACTGGCGGGTCTATTGTACCAGCCTCGTCAGCACTTTGGCAATGAACAACGGACACAGGAGGAACATCTTCAGGATATCCCTCTAAATTGCTGTACGATATTTCCAGATTGCTATATGAAGAATGGTTAAGTTTAAGCTATTCTAGTGCACGCTGAACATTTCTTTTGCTCACGAGCAGAGGTAGCCTCTGTAACTCCTTAGCAGATGGCTTGCAAGGACCAGAAAATAAAATAGCGATCACATCATCGAGGTCGGTTACAGGAGGTGGAAGTACTTGATATACCTTCTGAATAGGCAATTTGAAAGCAATAAGATGCACCTTCATCTTGCTCAGACCGGAGGCTGACACATGAGCGTAACACAAGGACTTTCTCACCCTAGCAACTAATATCTGTTCGATCCAATTAAGGCGTTTTAACATGTCAGGTATAGGGCCAATCCAAAAACCATTGGCTAGCGTGTTTTTTGGAACCATCCCATTGAATAATTGCTGTCTGCACGGTCAACAAATGTGTTTACACAAGTGATCAATTACTGGTCCTCTCAGCTCCCTGATACGATCCGTATTGGACAATCGTTCTATTCTGGTGACTCCTGGAATGCAGAGTACGTCTAGATAACCTTTCACACTCTTGAGAGTATTCATATCAGCTACAGGATGTAGGAGACCACATACCGCACAGCCTGCTTCCTCCACGTATCTATGTCCTGTACCAGAACAAAAATTTCCTACGACATCCATGGTTTGCGTTTTACTAAGAGGATGTGGCGGAAATACCACACTTTCATCTGGATCTGGATATTCTTGTTCAAGAGGTACGGTGATGCCTTGTTCAATGCACGTTGATTTATGGGTATGTCTATGGGTACCGTGACGACAAGGATATGATCGGCTCTGTTTACGTGTGCGACGGGCGATTGCCCACCTTGCTGCGTCTTTGGTTTATTTATCTGGTTCAGCCCATAATACCGTAGTGTTGATGACACACAATGGGCAACTGTGACCATCAAACTTTGAGGACAATTCTTCCTTCATTATAGAAGTACTCATACTGATGCTTTGCATGCAGGCAACCAGACGGATATTTTTTATAGACAAGTGGTCGACTATCTCTCGTACAGGTATTTGCGCATGCACAAAGCCTTTCGTCATGGGATATGACGTGAGACCGCTGGCATCTATATGATCAACATATTTGAACACTCATCCCACCAGGACGTGCTCATGACCGGCAGACACATGCGGACTAACTGCCTCTACAGGAAATGAATAAAACTTGGCACCACCAAAGTGAATAACGCGACGCGGGGTGTCTTTCTTTGAGTAGTGCAGTGTACAAACACGGAGTTGTAAGCCTAACGATGGACATAATACATTATACACGTAGGGATGTTGCATGTGCTCCATAGTAAGAATAACGTGTTTGATCGCAAGTACATAAACAAGGGATGGCCAGCCATCAGGAAGGTCAACATCCTCTTCGATTAAATGTACTATTACTGCAGCATTACATGGGCTGTATTTTACAGCAAATCAAAATATACCGGTGCCGGACACACAGTCCCTCAGGGAAACAGCGAAATTGTGCCGTAAGACATGTCCTCTGGTTGACAGAACTCATAAAGCATGACATGTTCTTGCAGTGTGCATACCGGTCCAAAACCGGCAAACATGTACCCAAGGGTATAGCAAATTGTATATGTCGATGTAACTATGAGGAGACCGTTGAATGTACACTCGTTCATCCGGATAAATAAACCATTGTTTAATTGACACAATGTATAGATTGATATGCAAATACCATGAAAGGCGTCTGAATATGTATAGCCGCGAACACATGTAACGTAACAGGGCATCGTAAGAGTGGTGCTGGTTTACCGCAGCATAATCACATCGGATGATATGGTGGGTGCATAAACCTTTGAGAGGTGCAGAGCCACCATTAGCAAGTCGCATGCATGATACATCACGTTCCGAATGCATGCAAGTTGCGTTTGAAATATTGTGTACCACGTAGAGTGGTTCAACAGTCTTTTCATTGGTTAAAAAGTGTCTAATCGCATTCAGTTAAGTGTGTATATGAAACATCAAAGTACAGGGTATAACTGACCTGATATTATATGCATTTGCATATATAACAAGGGCGTATAAACCGCACGCGATGAGCAGATAGACTCTAGCCCATCACTTGACAAAAAAGGTGGTGAAGCGCATACCAATAATCATTGAAGCGTAGGAGGTTAGTATTTGTTACATAAGCATCAGTATAGACGACCCTTCGGTAAGACCTGTTATTAAGGGTTACATAAGCATACAGATAGACGACCGGTAAATATTCAGCCCACATGGCATTTAAGGTTTACGATGTTACATAGTATTATATACCTACACAAAAAGACTAATTATGGAAATATCAACAGACATACGCCAGTGTACACTGCGAAACAATATATTTAACACCTATATAATACAATGATAAGGTTGAGTATATCAAATATACATAATACCAATGCCGAGCCAACAATATAGCAACGAGGAGAGATAAGTCAGCAGGAAACTTAAAGGCACATGTACGTTGTGTTTAAGCTAGGATACGTCCACCTAATTACTGTATACTTAACTACCAGGCTTATGTAGTGAACATGCTTATCTATACATATAACAATAATAAATATATTAGTGCGACATTAAACAGGTAAGCTACAACAGCTCATATGTCAGTTTACGCTATTCGAGGGTTGAGGGGACAATTATATTACTTTGTAGGTGCAATACAGCAACGTAATATTGGACAAGACAAATACTTATATATTAATATGTTATACACACATACATATTATATACTATGCCCTACGGCATAGTCAACAGGTCACAAGGGGCACATTACTTTTACGATAGCCAAGGCCTGCCGTTTCAGTATTCTGCGACAAAAGAGTGACAAACCTCAAATTGTCGCTGAGAAGGGACTCAATATTTTCTGCATATGCATATTTTTCTTCAGGTGAACCTCGTATATCTCACAATACAGAGTTCAGGATACATCACAATACATAATTCAGGAACAGCAAGATTTTACACGTGATAGGGCTATAATAGTTACTACATCAGAAATATTACAGTTTCAGGGGTCGGAAGATGCAATTCTAGGATGGACTACAATGGTTAAATGAGTAAGCACATGATAATATGGATGTGTTACTACAATAAATACGTACCTTGGCGACGAGTGTGTTCCGAAGCAGTCGAAGACGGACGACCTCGTTTGCGGATATTTCGATCAGCTGGCGAAACAGTTTCCTCTGTCGAGGGTTTGTGGCCCGAATGCTGATGCAAATACAGTTCATCTACAGCGTTATTAAGAGGCTCAAAGTCATCATCAAAATCGTCTCCATTGCTGTATACAAGGGTTTTGTAAACATCATTGTCCTTAGGATTGTTCTGATCTAGGCAAGGTGATATGTGCGATAGAGAGTACCCGAGTTCAGATGCCGTTTCCTTATCACCATAAACCAAACCGTTGAGATAAGGACAATCTATTATATATAACTGAATAAACCAGTAATAAGAGAATAATGACAACTTTGTAGCGCACCGTATGCATCACAAGTAGACTTCTCTACAGTGTATGACAGGCCGTTCCAAAAAAATGATTGGTCAGAAGAACTGGCTGTCATGGTTTTGAAATAATCCCATGCAGGCCCGCCACGTATACATTTGCAAACTGCTGTCCGAACTGAAGAGGTACCCAGCCCTTCAACCTTGCCTTGTATTCCCGACGCACGAGCGGCTCTCTTAAGTAGAACAAGCATATGAGCATGACGAGCCAAAAACACAGAGTAAATGGTCTGGAATGTGTTGTAACCGTTTAAAGAATCACCAGGCCTGCGAAAGGTATGACGAAGGAAGTACCAGTACACGATTTTGCGGGTTTTTAATAGACGACTCAAAGGCGTGAACATCTGTATTAAACGGGTAGTTCCAATTTATAAGAGTACTATGCAATTCGAAATAATTGCACATCAAGAAAATAGACAGTGCGCCTTCCCAGGTATCCCAATCCGGCACGTGCTGATACTCCTGGTCTACAAGAAATTAAATATTTTAAGAAATAAGTAATTAAATTAAATTGACTAAAAATTAGAAAGCAACATTGTGATGCTTACCTAGGTCGCCCTCAAAAAGTTTCTTTGTATACCGGTAGTAATGCGCGAGCATGCGGACCAGTATAGAATGAGAAGCCGTTCCATGATCAGTGTTTGCGAGGGTTCGACTACCCACAAAATGATGATATATCCCAATAACGGAATCAGCGAGAGTGGTCGCAAGATAATAATGACCTCCAATACATATGGAAGGAACCGGTGTCACGACACAAAGTGGCATGTTAGGGCGCACAATACTACGGGATCAGTCATATATTATATACAGCAACATAAGGGCACCACTCACAAAACATCACCAGGTTCCAATACAACCACTTTGATATCCCACAAGTCAGCGTTTGCCTCATACATTACGTATTTATCCGTGAAAATAGAGACAGTAGCAAAATCCTCAAAAGACCCGGACTTCAGTCATGCAATATACAGTAACTTGAAGCTCGTTTCCACCCGTAAGAAAGTACCATACCCGTTAGAACCAATGTGCCAGTAATGGTGGGCAGATCCGGTCGATGCTATTGCCCACTGCATGTCAGATATCGGATAATTGTCGGAGGAGTTGCAATACGAGTATTGCCCGTTTACTTGCAACCACGCGAACCAATCACCTGACATGGACAAGACGGGAAATGGATCTCGTACTGCAGGCATATTGAGAGCGCTCAGAGCCCGCGGTTCTGCAGACAAAACAGCAGCAAACACGTCGATCAGGGAACCTCTACATGTACATTGAGTATCTAGCAATGTGAAATCTATCATATGTAAGTATATGTAATGAAATGCAGGAACACACAAACAGGCGTACCATGAATAGTGGTAACACTGTATATGTTGCAGACGGATGCCAGTGTTGCACCGGTAAATCCGTTGTCTACATGGTCAACGCCTTTGATCAATACAGCAGCATGGTCGGTCAGATATTTAGATATGCTGGTATTAGTGGGGTCTGTCAATTCATCCATAGAAGCAATCTTGACAAACGTCAGTCTAGTCGACCCCCTAACGACCGAGTTGTGAAGTGAGTAAAACCATTGTAAATCCTCTTTTAACTGTAGGGTGTCCAGCAGCAGTTATGGAAACAGATTACAGTACTTACATGGAACTTGGAAGTAAACCGATATGCACGGTTCATACCATGAATTTCATACTCAACAGGACATTCACGAGTCACAAATACAACGTCATCGGATACATCGACATCAGACTCGTTGAACTCCAAGTCCTGAAGTCATACGTCATACAGTGAAATAACATAGTAATCACATTCAACGGGTTATGTACAGTAACGTCAAGAGTCAAATCAATGAGGACACGAGGAACACATTTGGTAGGCTGTGTCCTGTCGATACCGTCACCATGCGTACCTTCGACGGTTTTGGCAGTCTTGCATGCTTGTCTTTTCCTTTTGGGAGAAGGAATAGACAGCCAATTACTTGGTTTATCAGATCTTCGCAACCACATTTCTGATACATTACTTTTGGGAACCGAAACCACAGTTTCTTCATCTGATGGAGGATTGAGGTTGTCGGAGGATGACGGATTGACATCAGGGATATCGAGTATGGTTTGCTCATCATTGATATCGTCACCTCTACCAAGTGAATATCTTCTATCAATATAGACATTGGTGGGCCCATCAGAAGGAGAATCATCCTGATTGTTTAAAGAATACAGAGGAGGAGACATGAAAGATGGACGTCTGTCTGCCGCATCACGCCCACCAGGTTGTCCAGTTTTGTTTGTCAACTTGCTCAGATTTTTACTGCCAGCATGGACATCGTCATTGAACGGATTGTCGGTAGTATCTCGTAAAGGTGACATATGTGTCCTACGAGTATTGCAAGAATTGTCATCATCAATAGGTTGACGATACGGATCGCTACCAGCAGATCGAGAAGGATACACATTTTTATCACAAAGCCCGTCGTTGTCGAACTCATTATCATTCGTAATTCCAGATGAATGGGAATCATTGAGCACAGTGATGTTGGTACCGTAGGCGCTTCTGGATGGTGAGGGCAGGGGTAAAGAATTGTCAGGAAAAGGCAAAACATCGGAATATACCACTATATTGAGCGCATCAATTACATCGGTTTGCGAAGATAGGATAGCAGAGACGCTCGAAGACCTGTTCACAAGATTCAGCCAATGAGGTGCGGAAATCCCTCACAACCCTCTCCAGATGTTGAAATGCGGATCTGAGTTCCTGTAGGAGGTTCCCCCCCAGAGCTGCAGAAAACAACACCTTCCACAATGCCCGATCCGCTTCCACTACAGCAGTAGGTCGTTCTAGCCCTCCTATGTGATTCCATAACTAACACATTAATGATACATTTAACTATCAATATGGCATGCGAAAGAACAATCACACCTTAAACACTGTATCCTTCACACCAACTTCATTAAACTCACAAGGATTGAGTAACATGAGAGGCGATATGGCCAACACGATATACAAAGAATTATGAAGAACAGTTGTGCGACCTTGAGGAGCTGAACCGTGAACTTGGCAAATATGCGCGAGCCCAGATTGGTCATTCTCTGATCTGCGGTATCAAACTCTAAAATGTAAATAACAACTAAACCGAATGGTATCATACCCGGAAACTATCATACTCTCAATGGACTCGATGTCCATAGGCAGAAATAAATTTCCCTTATACAAGCACTGATATTTTCAGCATTAACAATACATGTACAATATAAATATCAACGTACCTTAAGAAGACATCCCAAATGCAGGGCCGCAGAGGTCAAGTTGATGAGTGTAGTGACAACATGTTTTTTGCCAACGTGCCAAGCGAGACTTGAGTACAAATGAATCAAGGGTCCACCTTTCGACGAATAATACGTGGAAGAGTCAAATTGTTTATCTCTACAAGCCTTGGATCGAAGTGTACGTATATGAGAGTTTAGGGCATTCTGGGATCTCTCCAGTAGAGCAGGAATATTATTAAGGCTTCCCATAGGCTAGGTAATACATAAAATATCGTACTTGACCAATTGATAAAAGGCAATAGAAACAATGACACGTACTGCTTTGTAGTTGTCAACTATGGGACCAGATGAAGAGGGTCTCCGAATAGCCCCCCCATTCATCATCTCAAATATGTCCACAACACAATAGGCCATGAGAATCTGAAATCGAGCATCCGTCAGGTTCTTTTCAGCTATCGTGGGCACATCATCTTCCACCATAAGAGCACGAAACAGAGAATACTGATCATCCTTGCAGGCAGGAGAAAATGTAGCTTCCTCTGTAATTATACGGCTAACAAGTTGCTACAAACACGATATCAGCATGTAATTATAGGATCATCAACAATAAACGAGTCGACAACGTTCACTCACGTGGATTGCCGTGTCTCGTCCATAGCGGGTAGCAAGATCTCTGTCTGATAGCAGCGCATCAGTGAACCAGGAACAGGACGCAAAAGCCTCATTTGATAAGCGAGGATGAGGGAAAGTCACAGACATATAACAAAAATATCAGAAAGTACGTGTGTGTGTGGAGAGGGCAGGAGGGAGTACAAAATGGAGGTTTGGAGGTGTTAACTCGCCACCTATATATATATGTATAAAATAAAAATCATAATTTTCAGTAAATAAAAATATATATGTAATAGCAGCCCATATTTAGTTTGACATCGGAGTAACTAGGTACGAATTCGAATAACAAAGATTAGTCATACAAACCAGACGACACAACCTAATCATCAAACAGTAAGTACGCGCTATAATATCAACGAATATGAAGGTCATACCGATTTAGTTTTATATGTCCATAACACTCTTACATGAGTCCGCCGGCAAATTGAAAACAATATCAATTCGGTACATCATACTATATTTTGTAGTCAAACACAGTGATGTATGCAGAAATAGTACGACGTAGTCCAGCAAAGCAAAAAAATCAAGGTATCAGAATGCGGCAAACAACAAAATCAAGCTTGTACCGACAGGCACAGAAAAATAAAGGAACTATACGCGGTCCACCAACAGCAATCAGATTACTTTTTTATTTTTACCTTTCCCCTTGGGTAGCCCAGCAGAACGAGTCAGCTTAGAGGTAGCACCACGAGTTGTGGCCGATGCTGATATACCAACACCAGATCGGGGAAAAGCAGTCGATCCAGCGATGTGAGACATCTTGGCGCTGGCACTACAGCGTTCGGAGGGTATACCACCCACAGAACCAGAAGAAGAAATAGCTTTCGACCCTCCTGGAGCACCAGATGCAGGCCTTTCAAGACCACTGGGTTTCATCAAGGATGCCATGCGCCTGGTGCCTGCACCACCAACCACAACAAGATCAGGGGTGTGAAGAACCATGACGAACTTGATGTTAGTAGAAAGGAACCTAAAAATAAGTAAATAAATAACCAATAAGAATATCGTAACAAATAGTGAACGTACACTGAAGAGGAACCTTCAAACCATCCAGCTGTGTAACCCACGGCAACGACGGACCCCTCGGGAACATTGGACGTGTTACCATTGTATGAGCGCCAACTAGCGATAGCATTGAAGTCAGCAGCCGAAAATCGAAAAGCAGGTCCAGTTTCCGAACGACCGTCATATACAGGCACTGGAAATAAATAAATAGAGAAGTTGAATAATGACACGGAAGACACACCAGTCGATTCATAATTTATTACCGCTTCCATAGAATTCTTGAATTTCGGAGTCAGTACGATAGGAGCAGATTTTACAGAAAACATAGAATCGTCTGTAAGTACAGGAGGCTTTGAAAGGACAGGCACTGAGTAGCCACCCGCTACAAAATGATGTCAACACAAAGATATGCTACACGCAAGTTGAAAATTTACAGTTTTTGAAGGACACACTCTTCCCTTTGCCTCTGGTTACAAAGGCCATCCCATAGCTTGAATAAGAGCCCATGGGATCAGAACGCAAACCCAATGCATTTCCAACATTGGCCATAGAACGTAGGAATTCTTGCTGGAATGGCACAATTATCAAACGTTTCTGTTTATAAGGGGACGAGAAACTGCCGACTTCTACACTGGAATCGAAGAGATGAGAAGCAGATACGACGCCGAACATGACGTCGATGCAAAAGGCATTACCCCCATGGTTTAAAGCAAGGCGACGAGATTTGGCAGTAAGATTATCAGGATGTATGCAAGCTGAATGCATGTATAAGCCATTGTCAGGGGACCCCTCATTCCTTTCTTCTTTCACTCCTTATTTCTTCACTCTCCTTTCATTCACTTCCTTATTTCTTCTACCATTCTCTCATTTTGCTGTTACTACTTCTTCAACACTATTTGTTGGTACTATTCTCAACCTTTGAGGTGCTCTGGTTCTTTAGCTATCACTCAGACAAGTGTGGGCCCTTCAGCACCGCTCTCAGGCTGCTTAGATAAGCCGGAGTTTGCCTTTCTGACTTCTAAAGTCCGGAGTTTTCCTCCCTTGTTTGCACACTTGTTTGGTTAGTCAATTTTCGAGTTTTTAAGGTTTTGTTGTACTGTACAGTTGTTTCCCACGCTTCAGAGGCCCCAGAAGCGTCCAACCTGGCATAGGGAATCCCCAGACTTGTTCCCTTTGGATCTCCCTCTGCCAGGTGAGTAGCTACCTTGATATTGTCAGTATATATTCTAATACACTTTGGATCTCCCTCTGCCAGCTGTGTGACTGAGCCACAGCCTCTAGAGGTCGCCCTTACAGCCATGTTCGACCCACAATAGGCCTCGAATCAAAGATCTATACACATGTGTAACAACGATGCACATGAACAAGATAACATAAGCACTTACTCTGCGTTTTCTTCGGTCATCTTCGATATCACAGCTGATATACATGCAAATCACACTGATCCATCACTGATTTGTTTATCATATCCATACAGTATGATATTGAATATGCGGCTGTGCAAAAAATATGTCAATAAATAGAAACAGACCGGTACATATTGCGATGTGGATACTATAAACAGACGTACGGAAGATAAGGAAGCATACTGTATGTAGAAGAGAACATAGGATCCTGTACGTCCGGCTGCATAACCGGAGGATTAGTAACTATAACAGTCGGATCAGTAGCACTGTCAAATCTAACCAAAAAAAAAAAAATCAGAATACAGAAATCAATCAAACAAATAATAAGACACTACTCTTCGATATCATAGTGTTCACCAGCACCAACATTGACAGGATCATCATGTTTAGTGTTGACGCCATGTACATAAGTACTGGCGTCTTCCATAACATGACAATCTTTGTTATCATCAGCACACTCTTGTTCGTCGGCGGAGGCAGCAAACACCAAAGATTTGTTATCAGAATTGACACATGCAATTGGCACACTGTCTGAGAAAACTAAGTCTGCTGTATCAGCTTCATCATCAGGTAATTCCAATGACTAAAAGCTACTCCCGTCGACTCCGTCGTCAGATGCGTCTTTATCAACAATAGGTTCACTAGTGGCATATAATTTGTCGTCCAATGAATGGGCAGGCAGTTTACAAACGCAAGATGTACCAATACCACAAATAAGAATAAAAATAAAAGACACAACACATGAGCAGTATTTACAATAAAATTGAAAATAAAATACTGACACTTCCGGCAAACCGTCGCTTTCTGCAAGAGATATGATGCTATTTCTGTTATCCGGGGAATTGTCAGACACCAAGTTATTGTCTGAATCAGCCTTCATGTTGGGAAGAATACATGTGGTCAATTTTGTGACCCCTGCAACCTGAGGTTTATCTGAAAGGGTGCAACTGCACCTGAAGATGTACGAGAAACAACATTTTCAGGTGGGTCATACTACAAATAGTATAATCCGACTAACATAGTTTGCCCAGTTGGAGTGGACAGTGTATCACCTGTACCGGCCAAAAGCTTCTCCAAGGCACGTCTAAATAAACAGTATGCAGTCAACCGAAGGTCAATAACATAACATTAGTACGCACATAACTGGGGACTCAATGCTTGAAGGGCCACTGGCCCTCTTCTTCTTTGGCAAAGGCATACAGGGCGTACTATCACTACAAATGATAAGCAATCATTGACATCAACACGATATACAAGGATGTACACATCACAGGCAACACCAATTTTGCACTTGACTGAAGAGGAAGATGCAGAATCGGCGTCGACAGGCGAGTTGCTGGCTAACACAGCTGCAAATATACTGATAGCACATGTCAAGGTTGTACATACGAATGATTACATAATGCACACATTCAATTGGTCTGCATTCCTTAGTCAAATATATCAGTATAATAATGAGACGTAGGCAGGTAGATATAAATTTACAAAGCTTGCAGCTGTTTGTACAAAGGACGCGTCATATCTTCCAGTTTATCTGTGGATTTCTTCAATTTTTTGCGTGGGGGCATGGTAGTACCAAGTATAACGATGTATAAACAAAAATAGGGACAGATAGATAGAGCAAAAGATTTGAGGATAAGGAAGCCTGCAGCACGCAGGTTTTATGGTATCCCAGCAGAGTAATGGACATGTAAATGTCAAAAGCAATGAGGGACAAATAAACCAAATATATTAGTACGAGTACCCATGGTTGCCCGATAAACTGAATATACAAGCCAAATATAGGGTAAAAAACGTTTAAAACAAATAGAAATAAAAAATAAAAAGAAAAATAACACGGAGTTAATAATGGGTTAGAAGCTTTGAGCCAGCCATTTGGGAGACGGATAAAGAACCATTAATACACGCTTAGACGAATAAATCAATACACATCAAATAACAACGCCTGCGTAAGAAACCGCCACTTCACACAAGCTCTACATGTGCCAGACCGGCGAGTCTGGACATAGAAAGGCGAAAAGGCGGAAACATCCAGATACTACGAGAAATGTAGCCATAATGGTGTAAGAAGTAAGGGATACCAATAGGCAAGCCAAATTGTCAATTTGAATTAGCCTTGTTCAATTCCGTAATAATAACAGAGTAATACGTAGGTAATATGTAGGCAAGCCAATCAGTCAGATTGAATTAACCTATTTCAATCCTAAAAGATGTTAGAAGCAAAGTAACCCACTCAGTATCCAGGGAACAGACAACCTATAAGCCAAAATCAAATAAAATGATACAGCGGAATAAATATATCGATGCAGAAATGTACATGTTTCGAACTAAAAGGAAAAGAACACAGTCCTGTGGGACGGGAGAATATATGGGAAAGAAGTTGTCTGTGAGACGGTTGGATGATTAGCATATAGGGAGATCCAATAAATCGGGTAGATCTTATCGTTTCCAAATGTGTTGAATAAGAGAGATAAAATATGTCCAAATCACTAAGAAGCCAGACAGACAGTTGACCCGTAAACGTTGTCTGATCAGACCGATGCAACGCGACATGAGAATAAGAAGCCATACAGATAGTTGACCCTGAAAAGTTGCTTATAATAGACGGCTGCAATGCGACACGAGACAGTATCAGCTCACCAGACATTCTGTAGCCTATCTTATCATCACATACACATATAAAAAAATAGACAACAAGTACGACGAAAGCAATGCAGATGCGTACTGAATGAAGCCTTTTAGAATTATAAAAAGATATTTAAACGGACATTAACATAGGAAGTACCTTGGAACGACATGTCGAGTATGACGAGCATAGGGGGGAAGCACGACTCCATGACATTCTTCAGGTGAAATGAAAATATATATGTATCGCGTCCACACATAGAGTTAATGTCTTGTGAAGAACCCAGAATGGAAAAGTACGGTAGTCGTACAGCAGTACGAAAGCCCAAAAATATGGAGAATCCTACTAGCAGACCAGGACGGCAAGGTGACAAACGAGGAAGCAATATACACGGTGTACGGTACAATAGCAGACATAGATCTGCCCCCGTTTAAGATAGGAGGATCTATAAAGTGAGCGTTCAATGATGCTACACATATTGAAGATGGCTGATTGGGATGTAGTGAATTCAATCGGAAGTGTAAATACCTCAAACAGTCAATAAAACTGGACGGGCTTGGCACGCAGCAGTTCAACAATGCTGTCAGGTTCCGCTGAGTCGGGGGCTTTCCGGGAAAGCGATCGCCCTTACAATGCGGACTTGACCCACGGATACTCGGGTGTCTGGAACTCTGGGGCTAGGACTCCGGGGTTCAAGACGTGGACAGGGGAATCCCGGGAGAGGGGACTTAGTCCGGGGGTTTTGGGTGATAGGTAACTGGGGAATTCGGGTGGAGGTCGAGTCGTGAACCGGAGGTTCTAAGACGAGACCAAGTTAGTAAGTTAAAGTTGCGAAGTGCATACCAATCTTAGAGCACACGAGTATTCAAGCGTGCCAGTCAAAGCGTGC
This sequence comes from Termitomyces sp. MG16, assembly GCA_003313075.1. Classification (NCBI taxonomy): domain Eukaryota; kingdom Fungi; phylum Basidiomycota; class Agaricomycetes; order Agaricales; family Lyophyllaceae; genus Termitomyces; species Termitomyces sp. MG16. The sequence continues at coordinate 48,691 of QGOA01002395.1, forward strand.
CGGTCAATGCGTACCAGTCAAGCAGAGGGCACGCAACAATCCAAGTAAAGCAATGTAATATCAAGACTAGTGAATACAACAGGGAACTATGCTATAAGTACTACGGGGCCGGGTCTCGGGGTTTTGGGATGTCTGGGATGGGTTCCGGGGGTCATTGAGTATCAGCAGGGGCTGCATACCGGGATCGTGCGTGTGGGGCACGCGATCAATTGGCACGGATGGAGCCGTGATGCATGATGCACGATGGCCGGAACGAGTCGCGTGATCTGATCGTTGATCGGGGCTGGTGGCGGCTGATGGCGGTTCTTGATGCGCGTGATGGCGGTGTTGGCGGTTGTGATGGCGGGGCGTGTCCTGTGGGGTCAGAGGGAGGGTCTCAGAGGGTGTTCCGGGGGTGTCCCAGGGTGGGCCCGGAGGGGAGGGGTCGTGACATCACCCCCCCCTCAGCGCCGAGACCCTCCAAGGCACGCGTAGCTGGTGGTTCGGACCGGGGTTCAACCGTGGGATCCGGCACCTGACTTGCCACGTATCAAAAAAAAATTTTACCGTCAAGTTCAAACATGTCGCGTACGCCAACCCATTCCCCAACGCCCCCACCTACTGACAAAGTCGCACCCCTGATCATGTGGGAGTCCCAGGATGCCCGATACCGGCACCGCCTAGATCAGGAGCGCATAGCGGCGCTCGCCCAACAGCATAAGTGTCCCCGTGCCGGTCGCTTACTGCTACTGACCTTCCTCTTTCAGAACAACACAACATTCCTGCCCCAGAGGCGGGTCCTAGTCGGCTCCTCAGGGCCAGGTCTCAGTTGTCCCGCACCCAACTTTGCGCAGATGACCGTGCGCCCCCCCCATCCCCCCCGCGGCCTCGACTGCCCGCCCCACGATTCCACCGTTCTGGGATGGCGGCAGGGACGGTCACAGTAGTCCTGGACGACCGGCGCGTCGTGTGGGCAGACACGTCGCAGGAGGTATTCGAGGAGGCTTTGGAGAGGCCCCGGGGGTTGCCCACCCATAACTGGTGCGTGAGCAATGGGCCGGTAAGTGGGTTCTTACCTCGGGTTTCCCGGCT
>QGOA01002396.1:0-18473 GCA_003313075.1 Termitomyces sp. MG16
GGAACCGTGTGGGCGCCGGCGCGGGTGCAGGTGAGGATGCGGGTGCAGGTGTGAAGGGGAGTTGTTGGGCGTACGTGTGCGTGTGCGTGGGGAGCGGGGAGATGGAGAGTATAGGTGTGCACGGGGCGTGTGCGGATGTCGATACGGATGTGGATGTCGATACGGATGTCGATGTCGATGTCGAAGGCTCAGTCGACGACGGCGTAGAAGCACGCGTCGAAGACTCCGACACGGACGCGTCAAAGTCAAAGACCGAAGGAGACGACGAGCGGGACGAGGTCGGTGATGAACTACATTGATATCCCTGGTATTGAGGTTGTTGTTGTGCTTGGGATTGAGGTTGTCGTTGGAGTTGGAGTTGGGGTATATGTAAACGCGGACACTACGTTATGTAAATCCCATTAACACTCCCCAGAAGAAAAGTTTAAAGAACAGAACGTACAGTGTTAGCGTCACGGTGGAGGTATTCATGGTATGTACGCATAGGTCCATGCACGTGGTGTAAGACCGGGTTGGGAAGACCGAGGGAACGGAGAGGAGGGAGAACCGGTCGGTCGCGATCGGTGGTGGGGACTGCGTGTTTGGGATTGGGATTGGAAGTAAAGGCAAAGGTATCCATGGTCGTAGTCGTAGTCGTAGTCGCAGAACAGGATCGTAGTCGCAGGATCGTAGTCGTACTCGTCGACGAAGCGAAGAGATAGTAAATCGTTAGTTATCAGTAACCACCAGGGCACCGACACAAGAAATATATATAAAGACGAAAAAAAAAACAAAGACAAGGTCCAGTCAGAAGGCTCGAGTAGCGGACCAAAGGACCAAAGGACCAGGGGATGAGAACTCTTGCTGAATGAGGACAACGAAACTTGCTTTATACATCCCAAAAGGACACAAGCGCATAAAGAATCATAAAGAGATCCAAGAATCTCATTGTCGCTGCTCGAGTACAAAGCACCGGTTGTTTGTATTCGTGTTCGTTCATTGTTTGGGTTCCCTCTATTTGGCTACGCATTGTATTTGTGCATTGTTGTCCCGCAGCAGCAAGGCAGCCAGGGCATCTGAATCAATCATACGCATCGCCCCTGGCATTCCGAGATAATCAGGAACACAAGAGCGTTGTTGTGGGACATTGTCTGAGGTCTCCCCGTGCCCCTCATGATCAAATATCGTACTTTGTTTATTGGTGGCGTCACGGCGAACACACTACGGTAGACAACGCATAGACTGTCAGCCTCTAATGGTCAAGACATTGCGGGGGAGCCCTCTGTGAATTTCATTTTCGCACACCGTGGTCGTGGGGACCACCCCGACGGAAATGCTAATATCGTACTTACTTTACTTAACCCGCGACGCATTGTTCGTTGTTTATTTACTTACCCCCGTGGAACTTCCAAAAATAGGTCAAAGGGGCACTGTCTGTCTGTCTGGATTGTCCCCTTTCACTCACCCTCTGTTCCTTTCACATTTTCACTCCGTTGATGTACATAAGTACATAGATCCGCGTGGCGTGTGATTATCCCTCACCACTTGTGTTCGCGGTAAGGTAAGTATGTATGTCTTTTTACATTATTTCATTATGGATTCTTCGTTCCTTTGTCTTACGATAGACCGTCGTCTGTCGTTAGTTCTCTTAAATTTGTGTTTGTGGTGCGATTAATGGTAATGTTGATTGGATAGGCATAGGCCTACGTTTACATACATCACGCGTTTTTCGTCCCCTCTCGCCATCCCTATTCTCAAGTACTAATTGTCCACTCGTAGCTAACGTAGTCAGTCCATCGTAAGTAGTCAGGTTCCCTCGCGGGGAATCCGCCGCTCGAGAACTCTCGGATTCAAGAAATCGTATTCCGAGTCTCCACTGCGACTCGCGAAATATAAATATATGACCAGACTCGGGCAGTGGGTAATTAATGCTCTTCAATGGACGCTGATGATAAGCTTAAGTATCATTGACATCTGCTATCTCCGAGTCCGAGTCCGAATCTCAGCTCCTGCTTTTGCTCTAGCCCCAAAGTGGAATTCTGTGGCTACAGGGGATTGATTATCCTCTAGACCCTGGGGTTGGCTTTGTGTATTTCTCTGCAGAGTCACCTTTGATACCCTTTGATACCTCATGTACCCGCGTCTCGCCACGAACCTGCTTTGTCCGCTGCGCTGCGACTTGGCAGATACACGACGAGACTCACACAGTGGGTAATTCTCTCCGATGGACGCCGATCGCCATTTAGCTATGTAAGTACTGTATTGTAAGCTAAGCTTGTCAGGCGTAGAACTGAATTGACCGATCAATCAATCACTCAATCCGAGTACTCGTTGACATCCACTATCTCCGAGTCCCTATCTCAAACCTTGCTCTAGGCTCAAAATGGAATTCTGTGGCTACAGGTAATTATCCGTCGTATGGCTTAGAACAAAAGAACAAAAGGCCACAAACCTGATTTTTCTGCTGCGATTTGGCAAATATACGACGAGAACTCATGCAGTGGGTAATTCTCTCCGATGGACGCTGATCGCCCTTTAGCTCTGTAAGTACTGTATTGTAAGCCTGTCAGGCGTAAAACTGAATTGACTGATCAATCAATCACTCAATCCGATTGAGATGCCCATGAATACTTTAAGTACTCGTTGACATCCACTATCTCCGAGTCCCTATCTCAAATCTTGCTCTAGGCTCAAAATGGAATTCTGTGGCTACAGGTAATTATCCGTCGTATGGCTTAGAACAAAGAACAAAAGGCCTTGAAACTGATTTTTCTGCTATATACGACGAGACTCATGCAGTGGGTAATTCTCTCCAATTCCAATGGATGCTGACCGCCCTTTAGCTCTGTATGTAACCTAGCTTGTCAGGCGTAAAACTGACTCAATCAATCAACCAATCCAACGGAAAAGTATTCATTGACATTCACTATCTCCGAGCCATCAAATCTTGCTCTAGCCCCAAAGTGGAATTCTGTGGCTACAGGTGATTATCCTCTGGGTTGACTCTGTCTATTCTCCACCGAATCGTTCTTGAAGTACGACACCCACTATATCTGAGCTCCAAGCCACTTAGTGGAATTTCGTGGCTACATGTGAGCGTCGATAACCCAATCCAAAGACATAAATAGGAGAAATGCGTCGGCCATTGTGCTATGGCAGATCCACAAGTGAAATGACCCGGGTCCGCCGTAAAGCTCACATTCTGGAACATACTGGGTCTTTTTTGAAATAGACGATTTGGAAACAAGAAGGGTCGAGGCGCCGGTTCGCGGCTATGTTATGTACTTTTTGTACGGCTGGCGTCACAGAAAGATCCTTCCATTTTTGCATAAACTTTCCATCTACCGCCACTGTCAAGCCCCAGGTGAAGCCAAAGGAAAAACACGAAAATGGACAACGTGCGGAGCCCGAATCGTATGGCGAGGAGGGTTCAAAAGCTCCATGAAATTAGCGAGGCATTCCTCAGTCGAACACCTAGTTCTACGTCTACCACTTCTACAGCTTACTCTCTTCGTTGATGATGATGTTTGCTCGCGTCTACTCTGTCATCGCACTCGCTTTATGCGCTTCTGCTAGTGTCTTCCCCCGCACGGACTGCAGCACCGGACCAAACCAGTGCTGCGATAGTGTTCAAGATGTTCGTTCTGATATTTTTTTTTGTTACCTTTCATGTCATTGACTGAAATCGATGCTACAGGCCAACAGCCCACAGGTTACTTCGCTCCTTGGTCTTCTGGGTATTCCTTTGGGTTCTGTGACCGGCCAGGTTGGACGTGAGTAGTTCCTCAGATTTTTCGGATGACCAAACTGACACTACCTTCAGTGACCTGCTCCCCAATCATTGGAGGCACCATCTGGTAAGTCTCATGACAGCTTATTTGAATGTGATTCGATACTTGTGAAATAGCACCAGCCAAGCTGCATGCTGCAACGGTAACAGCTATAATGTAAGTCCTACTTTAAGTTGTTATGGATCAGACGTTTTGACTCACTTTACCACAGAACGGCTTAGTCGTTCTTGGATGCATCATAGTTTAAAGGAGTTTTTCAAAGGAGTCCTGTTGATGCAGAAGGTGGAACTGGTGCAGGGCTTTTGAGGATCACATCCTTTTCTGTTTGTTGAAATGTCCCCCCTGAATGGAGAATGGCTTGAAGGATGTTGCTTTCTACTTTCGAACTACACAGTAAAGAGGTTGTTAGTTATCACATCAATCAAGGCATTTCTTGTGTTTTGTACTATCTCGACCCCAGATGAAGGATTGACGAACCTTTGGGAGCCGTTAAAACGTCAAGAGATTATTGATCTCAACCTCCTTGTTCAGAGCCGGAGTTTCACCAGCGGAGATTGAGCGAAGCAGAGCGGTGGAAGATTTCATTCGTGTTTCGGAGGTCTCGTCAATATCGCTAGCGAGTATCACTAAATGAGGTGAACATTGGGAACAGTTTGACGACGATTTCTAAAAACACACCTTATATTTTTTTCTTCTTTCTTCCAAAATTCTTGCACGTCTATTCTAAGTAAAGAAGATGTCTATTTTCTCGCTTTGCAGCTAAACAGATAATATCTAAATATAAAAAGTATAGGCGGTAGTTAAAAACATTTTGGCGGAGATTTGATTTGGTGTATCAGTTTACCAGCGCTACCTTGATACAAGTTGTCCGAGAAATAAGAATAATAAAAAAGTCAAGCCGAGAGCGATCAGAGATGGTAACTCTCGCTAAGAGAGAAACGGAGACCAACGAGCTTACTTTATACATCCCAGAAGGGCACATTGAGTCTACAAACGAGTCAAAATTTCCACTTACTGCCCATAAGTTTTTCATTGGACCTAGAACAAAGGAACGTTTGTGACCAGTGTTTGGGAACTGAGCAGCCATCGCCCTTGGCACTCTTGGATCCCAAGAATACACGGGAGCTACCGCTAGTAATGAAATCCCAGTGTCTACCATAGATGCATGCACTTGCCAGACACGTGAAGCCCTGCTCGACGCGTTGTTTGCACCCTGTTTATCCTCGTCCCCGTCACGTGGGACTTGCGAAAATCAATCTTTCTTCGTTGTTACAAGTCTATTACACTTGACCATAATGGAATCAAACAAGAAAATAACCCTCGTGAGTGTCCACTCGCTGCACCTATCAAAGGATACCCACCCTCAACATAGATGAAAGGCCACGAGCCTGATTTGTCCGCTGCGACTTACCAAATATCCGACGAGACACACACAATGGGTAATGCTCTTCGATGGATGCTGATGAAAAAGTACGCTTTGACATCCGCTATCTCCGAGTCCCAATCTCAGGTCCTGTTCTAGCCCCAAAGTGGAATTCTGTGGCTACAGGTGATTATCCTCCAAACCCCGAGCTGGCTTTGTCTATTCTCCGCCGGATCGCACTTGATATCTCATGCATTCGCGTCACATCTTGAACGCTATCATATCTCGGTCATATCGCTCCAACACATCGTTGCTGTAGGAGATATACCTCCGTGTGGCCATGTTCGACATCTCCATGCCATCTCGCGCCACCTCCCACCTTCCTTTGTCTTTCGTCGACAGCATGTTCTGTATCATGACTCCCCTGGATTTCTGACCCTCTCACATCTATGCGTCCTGACGCAGTCGAGCTAAGTCGCGGCGTATCCCGCCTACATCCTGGACTTCCGAATGACATCTCCGCCGACGTTTTCTCCTTTCTTTCTCTCTTTGATGTCTTTCTGTTCACTCAACTTGAGGATGCTGAATCTCTTTGTCAATGTACCCTGTCTTCATTTCACCTCTCTTTTCTGGCATATCCTTTTTCATCGTTCACTCTAAAAGGTGCTGATGCCTTATATTATTTCCTTAGTGCGCCCCACCCCTCTGAAAATACTATTCAGGTCCGGATACAGATGTACGGTATGTATCACACTTGTCCCTCTGGCTTCCGCTGAGTATATTGACTGTTTTGTATCATAGATAAACTATCCTCGTTAACCGCCTTGACAGAGGCATTGGCGGCGCTGGACACACTTTGCGAATCAGTGGAGAGAGCGTACAAAGAGAGTTTGGCTGCGGGTGAATATGAACGATGGGACGAGAAGAGCTAGAGTAGAGTGGGTTGATTTTGGCGACGCATCGTGATTGAGTTTAATTCTAATATTCAGTGTATACTACTTTGTACTTACCGTAATGCTTTCTCAGCCCTAACATTGTGACATTGTCAATGAACAATCAACAACAAAAACAGCGGGCAGGCCTTTCCACAGCCTCGGAGCGAAAGTATAGTGTCTTCTGTATATTATCTATCTATCGCTGTGGAAACCATAGTCAACAACACACTGTCCCCGTCACTCGTGCTCAAACACTTCTAATGATGTCTTTCCTCCATGGTCCTATCTTGACTTACAGTTTTGGTCGGCGCAGTCGATGACAATAGGACCGATCAGTCGGTCTTGGACTTGCTTCCCTACATCCTGACTGACAATGTCCGAAAGCTATGCCAGTACTTTGCTCAAAAGAGGTTAGCTTGCGGCAAGCCGGCAATCCGTCTCACAAAAGAATCACATAATATTTCTCCAGATATATATGGCGAACTTTACGGCTTAAGGAAAATATAATGATTGTCCGTTGCTCCTCGTCCAGACAGAACCATGGATGACTTCTAACCTTAAAGGTTAAGGTTGATGGGAGTGCAACCGAGAGCAATGATTCCGTTCTAAGGTGAGCTAAGTCAATGTCTTACCATATCAGCTGAAGCTAGGACTTACGAAGCTGTTGTTTTCGCAGCACACGGGTTGAGCGGAGCTATACAGTCGTTGAATCAGGTATCAACGTGTATGTACCATATGAAGGGACGTACCAGCTGTTGCCGCCAATGCCGAGGACAGAGATGGGATTGCAGGTCACTGGGGATATCTTGTCAGTTTCGTCCTTGAACTAGTTCTTCAGTAGCTGCTTACACCCGATCGGAACATCCAGGGAGGGAAGAACAACGCCCAGAAGACCAGCGAGAGAGCTAGCGGTTGGGTTGTTGGCCTGTAAGGTTCACTCCAGTCAGCGATGAGATCGACAAATATTGAAAGAGTAGAACGAACACTTTGGACTTCATTGCAGCACTGGACTGGGCCGGTGTTGCATTGGTTTGTGCCGCCGCCGCCGCCGCCGCTCTGCGTGCGGGGTAAGACGCTGGCAGAGGCGCAGAGCGCGAGAGCGATGACGGAAGAGATGCGAGCAAACATTGTTAATGAAGTGAGTAAAGCTGGTTGAGGGCTGTAGTCGTGGAACTCGGTGTTCGACTGAAGTATCTACGGCTTTATCGCTGGGCTTTTAAAGTCGTCCTTCTATACCGTTTGAGCTCCGCTCATTTCATTTCCACAAAGTCGTTCAAGACAGCAAGTCACCATAACCCCGTGCCCAGCAGGGCTGTGGAAGCGCTTTTTGACACCCATGTACGTGAAAGTACGTGAACTCACCTCGACCCTTGTTTCTGACAATGTAAACGTCAAATTCGATTTGAGACTAGTTTAGCCCAGATTGAAAAAAAAATTAATGGAGACCGACCTTTACAGGGATCTGGATTCGCCGCGGTGCAGTACCCACGCATACTTCGGCATCGGGTCTGATGTGGTAATCGATATTCGCCACACCGCTTAGAAGAGACGTAAAGAAACTCCTTCAAACAAAGCTTCAAGAATCAGTTGTTCTTGTCATATAGCGCTGTTCTCGGACTCGGTTAACAACGAGTCTGGCGGTTAAGTATACCTATGGACACAAAGAATGTTTAGGATGTTAGACAGATACGCCGATCTTAGCGAATTTAATCATCTGCAAGGATCAACCATAAACAGTAATCAATCCCGGCTTGTTCTCTGTCTTCAGTTGAAGTAACGGCAGAAAAATTATCTTGCTCTAATTAAAACAATACAGCTTGAACTTTATTATTTCCGTCCCGCTATTTATTACTCTTGGGCCCTGACTGCCAATACTCGTAGCGCAATGACTGTCCACTGATGAGCATCTAGGAATACGGGGGAAGGACGCTTGGACTAAAAAAAATCCACCTATGAAAGCTCGGAATTGCTATGTTCAATAAGTAGACACGGGTATTGGACGCGTTCGTTGGCAGACTGGTGGAACTTTAGTGGACTTTGAAAGGGACCAGAGCGTTTTCGGAGTTGGAAAAATGACACCTTTTTTTTCACCATAGAATTACCAAATTCCATTTACGTGCCTAGCGGTGCTGGCGATGAGCTAGGTCCAATTTGAGCAACATGATTGGCCTAGTCATATTGAGCATAAGTACTTGGAGTGCGAAGCGCAAGCATACGACATCCTTTTTCATTATTTCTAAGTCTGTCAGAATCTTCTGTCAAGCTTAAATATCTTTCTAAGCAACTTCAAATGCCAGCTTTTGAACGGAAGATCATTGCGGGCTAGTTCTAGGGTGTTTCTCTGCGTTTGGTACCAGTTGCCAGTTCGTTGTAAGGCCGACAAGTAAGGGTGAAATTACTCTTATGAGTTTCCCCTTGGATTAACTTCGACCACCTTTCTTCGTAGGTATTTATGGATATACGGGGAACCTTTCAGGTGATTTGTCGGCTGTGGCATGCAGATCGAAGAAGGCCTCTATGTATACAATGTCCTGTGGATGAGAACGATGGAATCATAATGCACATTCACATTTCCTTTTCTGACTCACAATATCAATAGGTCTCAAGGCGAAAATTGTGTCCACAGGTGAGTCTACCCTCTGATCTGGCTCTGCTGATTTCTGCCAACCAACCTCCATTTTGCCGTACAAACTCGGTGCCACTTCACATCTCAGACATCGTGCCACCGACATACATGCTTTCTTGATCAGAGTAGATCTCGTGATGGTGGACGCTTGCGATGATCTACATCTTACTATAACTTATTGCCAACCAGTCTCCGACTCCCAATAACCCCATTTTGCAGTACACTCGGTACCACTTGCGACGACCACATCTCTGCATTAACATGACGATATAATTGAAAATCATGCACGGGTACTAACTGTGGCTTTGAATAGCTGTAGAGTAAGTTCACCGGCACCATTACTTCATCCTCGCTTTTTTTTCTTGTTAGGTTCAGTGCATCAGCATCCCAATATGTGAAGCAAAGGACAATCAACGTAGCAGAGTCTGCAAACAAGAAGCTGATGCTGTTCAACCTGCGAGCAGCAGTGAGGAGGTCAGGTAGAGGCTTCTAGAGCATTCGACTAGTCGCGAGAAATTTATATTTTGGCCAATCACATGCTTTAAATTTGACATAGACAAAATCAAACCTCCACCACAGTTTAAGACTTCGACTACCAGATCCAACCACGCATCGTACGTTTTTTTCTCTTTCTTTCCACGAGTATTGATTCTAAATAAAGAAAAAATGTTTTCTCACACACTAAATTATAATTATAACGTGGTCGTGGTAATTTGATTGCTTACCCCATATTCACCTCATCTGGTGATACTCACTAACGGTATCTACGGAAACCTCCAAACACAAAGGAAAATTTCTAACGTTCTGCTTTTCCCAATCTCCGCTGGTAAAAGTCCGACTCTGAATAAGGAGGTTGGTTAATAGTCACTTAACGTTTTAACGACTCCTAGGCTCGCCAATCTTTTATCCGTGATTGAAATAGTAAAGAACGCGAGAAATGCCATAATAATGTGATAACAACCTTGTACTACGGCATTAGAAAGTGGAAAGTATTCTTAAAGCCATTCTTCGTTCAGGGGACATTTCAACGCAAGAAAAGGATGTGATCCTCGAAAGCCCTGCACCAGGTCTACCTTCTGCGTAATGGGACTCCTTTGAAAAACTCCTTCAAAGATTGGCGTTCAATGGACTGCAGTCGAGAGCGACGATGCCGTTCTAATGGTAAGATGAGTCAAACCGTCTGAACATCTCAACTGAAGATAGGACTTGCGTAGTTGTTATCTTTGCAGCATACAGGGTGAGAATTGCTATTTCACAAGCATCGGATCACATTCAAATCAGCTGTCATGAAACTTACCAGTTGCTGCCACCGGCTCCAATGGCGGTGACTGGGTTGCAGGTAACTGAAAATAATGACAGTCTGGTCACCAAAATAAATCGTGAGGAACTATTTACCTCCAACCTGACCGGTCACATCACCCAAAGGAATACCCAGAAGACCAAGGAGTGAAGCAACTTGTGGGCTGGCGGGCTGTAAGTATCCATTTCAGTCGATGACGTGACAGGTAACAAAAAATCAGAACGAACGCTCTGCATACTGTCGCAGCACTGGATTGGTCCGGTGTTGCACTCCGTGGAGGGGAAGACACTGGCAGAAGCGCATACAGCGAGAGCGATGACAGAAGCGACGCGGGTAAACATTATCAACGAGGAGGAGAGTGAGCTGTAGAAGTGTTAGTTGCAAAGCTGGGCGTTCGACCTCGCTTTCTTTTGAACCTCTCGCCATGCAATTCGGGCTCCGCACTTGTACATTTTCGCGATTTTCTTTTGGCCTCACCTTGGGATACAGAGCAGTGACAGTGACGCTGGGTGTGAACTTTGTGCCAAAATGGAAGACCTTTGCGACGCCACGGCGTGCAAAAGTACATAGCCGCGAGTCCGCGCCTCGACCCGCCTCGTTTCCGAAGTGTTGACTTCAGAGACCTAGTCTACTCCAGAATGTGAGTTTCGCGCGGACCCTTGTTGTTTCAGAGTTCTGGATCTGGCGTAGCCGATGCATATGTACATCTTTGGATTGGGTTGTTGAATATCCATTAAAGTTAGAGAAACGTAAAGAAGACTCCAATGATGGTGGTCGACCCTGTCTCCATCTTCCGCAGAGGGAAAACAATTACTGGCACTTATCCTCGTGAGATATACAATATTGATGGTGCTGCTGCTGCCCTGATTATCGGTGGCGCAATATAAAGTTGTCACTAGCTGCCATTTCACAATGGCACGTGCAGGATAAGTATGCCCAGAACGTCGGAGTTGTTTATTAAAACGTACATTCCAAAGTTTCATTCAAAATTTTTTATACAACTACTATTGATTAGCAGTTCTCGTCACACTACGACTATAACGGGGCACCAAATCCCTCCAGTCACCTCTTAAAATGGCTGATCCGCTGTCTTCTAGCCAAAGGTAGACCTGACCCTGGAAGGCAACCGTAAATGACACAACACAAACCTTCGAATAAGAATCAATCGGATACCTTTGATGGCGATTATATGTATGGAGAGCATTAGAATCTAGTGGTCAGTGACGATTGGCTGCCAAAGATACTCTCTTGTCCATGTACCTCAAACTCAGCTAATTAGCTATGTCTACAAATTTTGGTAATTTACCTTCAAAACTTTCTCAACAGCAGGACATACGCGTACCAGGCACAAACGCCACGTACAATTTCGAGGCTTCTTCCCTCACGACATCCGCCGGCCTCGATAAGCTTTCTATGACACCCGACGTCAACAACGGAGCAGCCAAATGTAAAGATTCTGTCACGTTTGCTCTCAGGGACTTTTGACTGGGAGAAGCGTTGGCAGACAGGCGGGATCATCCATTTTGTGGCCTGGGGATTTGGCACCCGATAGATGAGCACCTGCGTTACCATAGTGTGACAAGTACTTCTTTAATAAGGTATTTACTTATAGGTGGACAACAAGAAAACTACTACGCCGTACCACGGAGTATTAGAGTCAAGGACTCTTCCCGAAGGATTTACTATATTCTAGGTTTTTCCAATTTCTGGAATGACGATGAATGACTGCCCAGCACCCAGCAGTAGCGTCTTACACCCAACAATCGCTATGCTTGTCAGAATGTAAGACTAAGGAAACCAGTTTACCCTTGAATGTTGTCATGATCCCTCACCGTGACGGATCCCGACGCGTTGACCCACCTCTTCCGCATTATTTTCATTCTCCTTTTGTTTCTCCTATCATCTTATGTATTCATTAATTACCCTTTTAACTGGTTAATTCTACCTGTGAACCTCCAGAAGTTATGGACCCAACTATTTCCAAATGAGAAGTACTAAACAAGTACTTGGCACAGCAAAATAATCCAGCTCACAATCAGTCTGTCTCAACTTGCGAGTTTGAATATCAGATATATCAGATGTTGCTTCGTTTGCTCTGCTCCAATACAGGGAACCTGTTCACTATGACTGCAGCTGTATACAATTATGAGAAAAAAGTGCAATCTCCAGGTCACTTGAAGGACTCTGCTTTTACTCTATTGCCAGGCCAGTATCATGAGGTCATAGTCAGCTGAAGGAGAAGGGGCGGCACAATGCCATTGTGGTAATTGTCATCGAACTGGCCACTTGCTCTAATCCTGACTGGAAGTCAGTGTTCTGATATGTCTCAGTTTGCAAAAACGAGACTGCGATAGACCCGTTGCTGATGATACCCACTACAGTATGAATTATAATTTCTGTCACGCTAACTAATTGTCAATTGTTAATATGTGGGTCCATAGCTTCTGCAAATGGCATTATCCCCTTCTAACTTACTTCGATTTCTTGAGCTGCGTATTCGTAGTTCTGAAGCCTTTCTTTTATTACTACTTTCTCCTTATTTTAGTTCCTAATTACCTCACTATATAAACTCATGTATTATGTTATTCAGGTTGTAATTGTAAATTTGACACATTCTTCTGGATTTCTCAATCCTTCGCCTCAGAACTTTCAAACTCATGATGTTTGTTGGGCTTCGACAAGTGTAGATTAAAATCGATTATGCCAAAGATTGAGCACAAGGCCGGGTTTGTATATTGTCATCAGTAAAATTCCCAAAACTACCCATAAGATCTTGTCACGCCGAAAGGTGTTCGTTATTCCTCTGGAAGGTGGTGCTTAAGCTAGAGTCTAACTCGAATACTTATCCGACGTCGTCAAAACAATATTACCCTGACTTGCAGAGATAGATGTATATTCAGTGCAAAGAGTCCGCTTCGTAGACCATCAGTTGTTGGCGACCCCTTTCAGGGATGGGGTCCTTGTTAGTAGTCAAGTTACATATACCAACTAATACCAATAAACTTTTCGCTGGGTATAAGTCCAGTCCAGGTCCTGAGCTCTTACAATTGTGCTTTAAATTGGTACCATAACTAGGCCAGACCGTTATGCACTAGAGGTATTATGTCCTTCAGTCTACTCTCAATACTTTCAGCTGTCCAAAAAAACTCTGTGAGTGGCGGCCTTTGTCCAAATCTGTTGTTCAGTCAGTCTCAAGATTTATCGAGTGGTTGGTTGAGTTCTTGGCTGTCCTTGAGAAGCTGAAGAAGCTCTGGGGAGGAAAAGGCTTGGCCCCTTTCAAGCGAAACCAAGTCATGCAGCCCCAATAGACGAGCGTAGACGATGAAAACGAACCATGCCTCGGCAGGTAGGCTGGACTTGGCCTGGACCCTGGAAAGAGGGAATATTGTCAGTAATATCGCTGATAGCGTAGTAAATGAGAAAAAAGATGCTCAAAGCTACCTAACGCGAGTGGAGCTTTGGGAGACATTTTCACATGAACTCGAATGTGGTACGACCTCTACTGTCGGATGATGGCGTCCATGGCTGCCGTTGACTTTTCGAAGAAGATGATGCTCGCGATCCCATAGTGCGAGATAATTCGATGGAAAAGTTACGGTTGGCACGAGAAGGCTTCGCGAAGCATGGACCTCGCCGTGATATCGAGACCGATTGTTTACGTACTACATACACGAAATTGTGGAGCGACGGGATGCTTTAGTAAAGTTAAATGAACGAACATTATCGGATCGGAGCTCCTACTTGCTTTCTGCCACCACAGTCTTTTCTTGCTTGGCCCAGTCCCCACACCACTCCTTTCTTCATACTTCTTGGCTTTTCCTCTCCAGCGATTCCCTCCCCCCGTTCTCCATCACGCGAGCATGTTGACTTCATCTCCTTCGACGAAAGCTCCAGAATTCTGCAACCTCACAACTTGGCAAAGTCATGCTTTCAATGCGGTAAAGGTTGAAAACGTTGTTGCCCGCGGTTTGTCCTTGTAGCGCCTTGTGTGCTGAGCAATTTAGCTTATTGATGACATAGAAGACAGTAGCGAGATTGTTGCATTATTCAATGCCCTTATAGGTTTGCAACACATTTTGTTCACTTATGTCACGTTCATGGCCCGCCTTTACCTAGGACGTGTCAAAAGCTCCCGTTACTTTCAAAACACGTTTGGCGGTCATCTAGAACTCACGTTTTATGACCAGGACTCCGCTTCGTAAGCTCAGAGTAATCCTTTGATTGTTATGTCTCAAATCTTCTTCTCCAGAAAAGCCTTGTGTATGTCAGGTTACTTGATTCATGGAGCCAATCTGTATGTTGCTGAAGTTGCGCATACATAGCGTACTCAAGTTTCCTTGTGTACATTTAGGCGTGTTAGCCCGATATCCGTGCCTCTGAATCAACGATCAAAACGACCGGCAGACGATCGAAGAAATCTGTACGTGCTTGGTTTACCTTTTTCTCTTACAAAGTAGGGCCGCTCTTGTATTTCATGTTACCTATCTGACTGCTCATTTGAGGACTGAATTCACCAACCTCTTCTCTCGATTTGGGACGGTTACGCATTGCGTGATCCTGGCCACTGTAGATAACTCTTCTCGTCGCCGTGGATTTGTCGTTATGTCGACTCATGAAGAAGCAAAACTTGCGATGGACTCCCTGACTAGGACTCAACTTAAGTATGTTAGCATTGTAAGAGCGGGTATCCATACTAACGTCATTCCAGAGGTCACTGCCTTGACATATCTTGGGCTGTTGTTCAACGATCTGGAGGTGTGTTTTCAACCGCGTTGTACTCATCAGTGCTTTTAGCTCACGTCAACTAGGTTTTCTTGATGGCGGCGACCGTGCAATTCCTATTGAGTCCAGACCAAATTCTTGCGGTCTATCGTCTATCTCAAATCAGGATAGCGGTTCTGCAAATTCTTCTACGACGTCTATCAGTACCAACGAGATAGAACTCACTTCTCTGGCTGCTAGTCTGACCCCGACGCCCACTTTGCTTGTTCTTAATCTTCCTTCGCTCCTTTTCTCTCAGACGCAAGACATGCACCCTTTGTTCTATCCTTTTGGACGTATCAGGAAGCTCAGTCTCGTTGACATCCCATCTGATGAAACTACTTCTGTTATCGTTGAATATGAAACGGCTGTCATCGCACAAGAAGCCAAAGATGCTCTTCACGGACAATTCTACGCCGGCCATGAAATCAATGTACACTACGTTCGCTATAAGTCTGCGCTTTTGGATCTTGCTCCAGCTTCCGACGCTCTCCATGATAACATGAATGCTCCTCTCGCTGTCGATCCTTCTGCTCGCCAATCTTTGCTTGGACCCATCATTTCGCACTCTGGCTTCTATCAAGCACGACGCTTGAACAATAACTTTCAATACTCTGGATTCTGCGCGCCACACCCCTCCTCTGGTTTCAACTTTCGACAACGTCACATTTTGAGGTCCAGTCCCATCAGCTCTAGGTGAGACACATTGAGTCTCAAGGGAAATGCGCTCATTTACGCAAGGTTCAATACCGAATCAACTCCAAATTCCTGCTCTTGGGTTCAATACTCAAATATCCCAGCCAATTCTACGCACCGTGGAGTCTTTGTATAATACGTACTTTCATGTCTCAGGCTTAATCATTTCTTGGCTTTATTTTTCCCGTTTTCGCGGTTAACGAGGTGAGCTGGCAGGCTCATAGGATTGTTTGTCTTCCACAGCCATACATAGATGGACATCACTATCCGAGTGTATTATTTTAAAAATATTCCCGTAATTGAACTCGTTCATAATGTCACATCCAAGCCAGTTTTGTGAATGAAAAAGCTGTGCACGTGCGACGTTGGTGTTTAATGATGAAGTGTGTGATATTAGCGAGGGTGAAATGTGACGGGGTGACGTATTGGCAACGCTCGCAGGTGTCCATGGCTCTATATTCCAACACAGCGTCCGGCCACTTCCAATCTATCTCATCTCTGACGTCGCTCGCCGTTATAGAGGCAGTAATGACCCCTCCCCATCACAATCCGATGGGGAGGAGGTGTGTACTTGCCTCACTAGTCATGAAGCAACTTGGAACTATTTTTCATTCCATAGGCATGATCAACTGGATCGACCCTGACTTTCAGGCTGCTGGGGCATTTTTAGTCCGATCGGTTACTATCGAGTGCAGCGACTTAACGGAGCGAAAACTTGGCGTGACTGTATACACATGGTTCAAATGCATCCTTTTTAACACCTGGGATCAAAATGGTTAACGCATCCACCCTCCTTGCGGCAGTTAGCAATGGCGTAGACATCGTTATGCGAGGTAGTTGTCTCGTTTGGATCATGACGTCGTATCAACCCTCATGATCTTGATACTCTGAGATGATGCGGACGCTCATCAGCTAGATCTCTTATAGGGTATCTCTCGCATAATTTGCTAATGAGTTCCTATTTTGCAGAATGGGATAGTACATTAGAATGATCTAAGAAAGACAATAACAGTACAACAGGCACTACATACAGGTTTCATGGAATAGTGATTGGATATATGACTGCACGAAAGCTTGGATAACAATAAGTATAACAGAAATGCGCGAAGAAAAATAATCAGGATCATTGTCGTGAGAGTCCAGTTTCTGGCAGGTCCATGAGGCCGCTTTCATCCTCCAAACTTCGGGCCAACTCGTCAAATTCTTCTAACAACTCGTCTGTCTCCCTTGCAATAGCATCAAGAGCTTCCGTCTCGGTCCACATCGTCGTAGGTACATCATCACCGTCAATCTCCTGGTTCTGTGGCATTGGCAACAGGTTTTCATAACCCATTAGCTTCTGGACCGTGCGTATTCGCTTATAAGTGGCACGAGCGAGTGCTACCGACTTGATTATAGTCGTCATCGTCATGCCATCCAGTTCCTTCCCTCTGCCTGGAGAAGGGGTGCGCCCAAGGATGGAGATTGGGCCAAGATGGACAATTTTGGGGTCCTTAACATCACGAGGAGACGAAAGGACGTCATATCCTGGTTGCCTGCCCGCTTCGAGTGAAACGAGAGAAGACATCGGATATAAATAATGCGGAGAGGACTGTGATGCAATCATGGGCGATGAACCAGAAGATCCAGGAGACAGCATTCCTGAAACATGTCTTCGGGGCTTGGAAAAGACAGTCGATGATATGTGCAGGCCGCGTAGATCATTGTACCAATACTGAAGGTCATGTTCTAGCCCGACGAGTTTCTCCATCACAAAAAACCTCATTTGGAGAATCAAAGGGTTACGATGGACACAAAGAAATTCCAAGAAGGACCAGAGAGAATAGTCAATTATACGGGGACGAGAGAAAGAACGTGGATGAAGCACGGTCAATGAGTTGCCAGAGACCGAGGATTGGAACGGATCAAGATGAATGCTAGACTGTGGCGAATTTGTCGGAGACGGTAAAGGCGAAACATCACTGTAATTGATAGCAAAACCGGCATCTCCATCTGCTAGAATCTCAACAAAGAAGGCCCTGATTCGGGGCCAAATACCAGGAATGTATGAGGATAGTTCTGGCCCAGCGCGAACCACAATGACCTTGATAATCTGCAATGCGATGAGGAAGGAAGGGAGAGGAGATTGTTTCGCATCATTCGATCGCTGTCGTCCTTGAGACCTGGATCTTTCCAAAAGATGCGATGTTTTTCTACACGTGGACATAGTAAACGATAATAAACGGATCCAAGCGTTCCTAATTGCATCTCGATGCCACTTTTCAAGTTGGTCATCTCGGAGATGGATTGTTTCCGTCTTGAGTGAAAGAACAAGGGGAAACACCACTCCAGCAAGGTAATCATAGGAAGGAACCCGTTTTTCAACTTCTGCCACTACATCGGCACCACGGAGGAAGACACACTGCACAATGAGTGTGACAATGCTATGACGACTCGGCAGGGACATCAAAATATTTGTCGATGCCGCCGTTTCACAGGACGACAAGGCAGAAGCACATATGCATGAGACTACGGCACGTGAAAACCGTGGTTGACTGGAATAGGTTGAACTGGCCACGAGTTCGGAGATAGTTTGGAATGTGCTCGAAAAGTCAATGACGGAGTTATAGTTAGCAATCAGAGGGGCCAGCTCCTCCAAAAGCGCCACTACAACTTTGAGATGCGGTGGGGTTTCCCGCATAAAAGAAGCACGGATGAAACTTGGTATAAAGTTGGAAATGCCGTAATTAACATCCAGAGGCACTTCTCTAAGCATTGTTCTAATTAGTTCAGTGGTGCGGAGCATAGCAGCCAAGGAGAGTAAACCGCCGGCACGAACATATGAAATTATCAAAGCCAGATAGTCCAATCGCATGGTCATGATGTTGCTCGCCGATCGTGACTTTTCCTGTAATCGATTCTCCAGTGTTTTCTCTGACGAATAAAAGTGGCCTTCGTCCAAATCAGAAGCCTTCAATTTGACGGATGTTTTCATGAGAAGGGTGGCTAAGGCATCAATTCCACCCCGTAGGATTTCCCTGGC
>QGOA01002400.1:0-28312 GCA_003313075.1 Termitomyces sp. MG16
TGAGGACAGTCAATTTTTCAGTTGGGGGGAGATGATAGGACCCCACACAGGATCAGCGCATCAACGGCAGGCGACGGCAACGCGGCATCAACTCAAAATACCTTAGCGCGTGCTAATTATCCAATTTTGGCGATATTTGACGGCCACGCACGGCAAGAAGCAGATCCGATCAGTGATAGCGCCGACAGCAGCAAGAATGACAACTGACAGATGGCATCAGTCACTGATGACAGCGCTTAGCAAGAAGCCTGATGATCTATCAAGAACTGATGGACAGCTTGGCGTTTGACCTTGGCGTCTGACACCGCTTAGCGTCTCGATTTGGCGCCTGACATCGCTTAGGTGCTCTGACGGACAGAAGGGTGATGGAGTGATGGTTTAGCTTCACGATCTGTCACCTGGCGTCGCTAAGGCTCTTGAATGGACGGTAGGGATCTGAAACCGTTGGAGCTACCCCTTTGAAATTTTCTAGTTTACCGCACTCTGGCATCATTAGCCACTGGCGACGGCGAACTCATTGTAGTATAAAAGTACTTACCGACTTGTATATAGACACCAGAACAATAGACCAGAGTTTACTACTCCCCTTTCCTCAGTCTCCCTTACGCTCAAGAGCTCATTTATGCTACGGTTGGCAACGTCAAACTCATCGGCAGTTACAGACGCTCGCCAACACTCGACACACTCGTGCCTTGCAACTACGGCAGGCATTATCGACGCTTAGACTTCGCTAAGCTTATCGGGCTCTTGCCGCTTACCTTTGCCGTGTTCGCTTACCGCTCTTTCATAGGCGCTTTACCTTAGCGCTTGACACTTGCCGACCTCGTTACCAACTTTTCCCCTTTTTCACAGGCGCATTCTCTGGGACCTGCCTGGGACTCCTCACATCACTTTTAGCGCGCCCAACGCAAGCTCTTGGTGCGGTAACACTCCAGTTACATTTGTTGCTGACCAAACTTTGGGCGTCATCACCGGCACTGCAGGCACACTTTCCCGTGGTCGTCTTGACCACCGACCCTCGCTCTCCCAAGCAATATGACGGTCTGGTGGTGACCTTGAAGAATCGTTCCATGCCTGAAAAAGGCAAAGCATCCATGGCCTCCTTATCTGATGAGAGCGACTATGGAGAGTCGAGCTCAGAGCATGAGGAGGAGGCAGAGGAAGAGGAATCGGTGGCGGACCGATTCCAGCAAGTATCGCGCAATAAGCGCATTGCAAAGAAGAAGGCGATTCGTGCCAAGGAGCTGCGGGCCCTCAAACAGAGGTCCGAGGATGAGTTCTCAGGGAGAATTCCCGATGGATTGGGGCTGAAGGTGTGGGGACCGCTCAATATTGAGCGAACAAATTTGTGCTTCAAGGGAGCACTCAGCCACTGCACTTATTATTTGTATCATTCAAATACCGTGCTGTTGGGAGCCGAGGCCAACCGGGCAGCGGCATATGAGTTTTTGTCTGGGCACCGTGCTGGCATTCCAGCCAGCGTTGTTTACAAGTATTCCCCTCATGGCCTTCCTCACATGCCATTAGAGCTGGATCGGCTCTACAAATATTATTTGAACAAGCATGCTCCCCATCGCAAACGGGTTACTGCCTACCTCCTCATCACGGAGCTTCAGATGTTCGCCCAGCGAACCGATGAGTCATTACATGACTGAACAATGATGCTCCTGATGAAGGACCCGTGCTATCAAGACCTCGTCAACCCAGCCCAGGGGACAGACGACCTTGCGCTCATCGAGCGCTGACACATTCCGGGGCGCTTTCTGCGCACGAAAGAAGATGGCTCGACCGCGCTGCACGTAATGTGTGCTCAAGACCCTTCCACTCCGTTCGACCTGGATCAGCTTGCACAGTACGCGCTGATCTTTGGTCATCCAGGGTTGGAAAACACATATCAAGGCATTGTGGTCGACTATGCCTACCGCATGCACTGGCGAACCCTCTTTGGGTTCGCCTTATGCCGAGCCCTTTGCGCTAACAGCGCAGCCAAGCCCATGATTGTGCGGCGCATGACCCTTGTCATGGCCCGCCTGGGTCTTTACCGTGAGGCTATTGCCTCTTATGATGCCATGTTCCCAGACCAGCCATTTAAGCCCCAGAGAGGGCACCAGCTGGAACTTCATCCCGTGCACATACCAGACGACTTTGCACGGAACTTTTTGGACGACGACGTGTTACGCATCTTACTGCACAACCAGATACCTGCCGACTGGGTGGACCACACCTATACATACGGAGTGGTCTTTCTGGAGCAGCAATTCCACACCCCCACGATATCTATGGACATCTTCTGTGACATCGACGACGAGCACATGGAGCGCTTAAATAGATACGGCACCCCTCCCGCAATCCCACAATGGGATGGCTGGCAGGAGATGACCGAAGATGATCATTATCGTCTTATGTTCAAGCATGACAAGGAAAGTCGTCTACCCAAAAACCCTGAGGCCAATGGCCTCTACTATCTCATTGGCATGGACCTGAACCAGGTCCACCTTCTAAAATGCATGGCAGCGCATGACCTGCCCACAGCTGACATGGACCCAGGCCGGGTCAATCTCCTGTCACGCACGGCAGAGCAGGGTATGCTCACCACCAAAGCTTTAGCGATTAACGTCGCACTAACTGAGTCTATGGTGGTAGACATGCCTGCGGTCGAGGGGCCTATAACCCCACCGAGGACGGAATCGGCGCCTCTCCCTCCCACGATTAACGTTGCACTGGAGGAGGAGTCAATGGTTACTGAGACGGGCGCGGTTGCAGGAGCATTGTCATCCGGGTCCTAGACCCATGTTAATAATTTGTTGTGTAGGTACCTCCGAGTATTTCACTCAAACCATTCCAGCTGATACGCACTCTAGAGTCGTGTGTATATACAGCGGACCCAGAGGAGGGGTCACTCTCTTTTTTGTTTTTTTTTATTTATTTGTTTATATATAAACATGTTCCACCTACTGCTGGCGCAACATGCGCTCTTGTCTGATAAGGACTGCTTCCTATTGTGTCCAGAGGACACATCTACACTGCGCATAAATGCTAACGCCTTGCAGCCACGCAATATGCATGTTATTCATCTGTTGTTTGCACTATCATGCATCCTTTATCTCGTTCCACCTCCCTTCCTAAAGACCGAGTATTCGGTCTCATTGGGGGGTATGTAACGGAGTCATCCGTGTTATTAGCGTCAATGACACTATAATCATTTAGTAGAGTATTACATAAGATAACATCTTGTTTTCACTCTAAGTACTAGTCAAATCTGATACTGCGGTCTGATTTAGCGCTTGTGTGATACACACAAGATAGTTCTAACTCGTAACTCAGGTTACATGAAGTCCAAGTTCTATAAGGAGAGAGAGTGGTGCAGCACTTGACTGTCCAAACTGCAAAATTATTTTGTTAATGAGGACAGACTGCAACAATTTTACAAGGTGGTTGGCATGATCTCATTCAACTACAATAGTGACTACAAATTTTGAGAGACCAAGATTGAAAATTGTCCATGCAGATTGTAGCTGGTCCTTAAACCACTTGTTTTTGGTCTTGCTACTGGCAATAAACAGGAAGTTGTTGACATGGACTGCCACTATCATGGTACCAGTGTCAGCCTTTTGGTAGTATATGCACAATTTGCATAGGAGACAAGTGAAGCCCCATGAGATCATGTTGCTATTCAGGGTGTGATTCCATATGTGCCCAGCTTGCTTCATGCCATAGAGACTGCATAGTAAACACCAGATCCAGCTTTCTTTACCTGGTTCTTTGAATCCTTCCAGTTGCATCATATATTGTACTTTATTGTCTGGGAGTAGACCATAGAGAAATGCAGTTTTGATGTTGATTTGCATAGCATCCCAGCCCTGAGCTGCAGCTAGGTGTAAGAGTACTTGCTATGATTCCATGTGTGCTGTTGATGATGTTGTTTGGATGTAGTCACAACTATAGACTTGCTTGTACTCTTTGAAAACTAGCCTGACTTTGAATCTGATGGCTTTGCCAGTTCTGTCATGTTTAGTCTTGAATACTGGTCATTTTTTTTGAACTTTTTGGTGTGCAGGTACCTGGTCTTGAGGTATGAGTTTATATATACTCATTTCTTTCAAGGACTTGAGCTCCTTCTTGTACCCAGCTTCTCATTTCTTTGAGTAGGGCGATGCCATGGCTTCTTTCTAGGTACATGGCTTGTTGTCTACATTGATGTATATTGGATTTTCCAAAAACTCAGCAACAGCTAGTAAGTGTTTGATTTCCTCTATTGAGGCTACATTGGCTAAGTCTGGTAAGTTGTTGTTGCTTCCATGCATATCATTGCCTTCTTTGTCTTCTTCTTGCCTAGTACTGTCTGGAGGTAGATCATTCTGGTTCTCAGCCAAGTGCTTCTCAGCCTACATTGCATGTATATGGTCATTAGTGGCCTTGAATTCTTAGACTGCTTGCTCAGTGTGGGTAATGAGTGGATTGTCTAGACTGGCCCAGGCAGTAGGATGAATATATGCTAATCAACAAGAGAGGACATCTACTGATTGGACCTGTAAGTCATTGGGAGCTGGGATAGGCATGTTTTCATTGTCAGTGATGAATGAGGTATCCACTGATACCTCCATGATGTCTGTGATTGACTTTGGTTTAGCTGCAATTGTGGATGCACTATCTGTGGATGTTGGTGCTGTGATCAATGCAGGAACTGTTGCAGAGGTGTGCCATTCATTATAATGTTCTAAGAACCATATATAATATGACTCATAGATCTTGTTGGTCTTGGAATCATAGCATCAATGGTGTTTTTCTGATTAGTGATTTGGTTTCTGTCTTGGCATGTAAGTGTGCAGCTGTCATATACATAGAACTTGTTCCATAGTAAGTCCAGGCATTTTTCAGCAAGTCACATGGTCCTAGCTTTGCCTTGGAGAGTTCTATGCAGTTGCTTGACATGGACCATATGTTGTGATGTGTATAGTGCAGTGTATTTGCACTGTGTTCTGGTTGATATGACTCACACTTCTATTTGATGGCTCTTGAGCTCACTATTGTGACCTGTTTATTAGATTCCTACTTTTCTGCCTGTTTCCAGTTCTTGCTTCTTCTCTCAGGCCTGGAGTGCTGAAAATGCATCTGACTTGGATTTAAAGAAAATTGCCCATAGCATATTTGTAAAGTCATTGACAATGTCCATTGTATGTTTCCAGTACAAGATTGTACACTCATTGGGCCAGCTAATTCTATCTACACTATTTGTAGCTTTTCAACTGCTCTATGCCCTTCCTCCCATACCTTGTGGACTGGTGTTTTCATCTGTTTTCTAAGAATATAGATATTATATTTAAGTTGCACTAGAAGAGAGGCAGATGGCATACCTGAGAACAAGCCTGCACAGGCCATAAATGGCCACAACTTGGTAATTGGTGTGTCCCATGCACCAATGCCAGGTGTCAAGATGAATAGAGGTTGGTGCAGCAGTTAGAGTGTGCTCATGAAATGCTAACTAAAGCTCTGTTGTGTATAATTGTTATCCTGGGATGAGGGGGCCAGCAGCCAGGAGAGTGCTACTGTCTTTGTCAAGTATTGTAAGGGCAACCTCTGAAGGCTATGGCTCAGTCACACAGCTGGCAGAGGGAGATCCACAGAGAACAAGTCTAGAGATTTTCTACGCCAAGTTGGATGCTTCTGGTGTTAGAACTAGAACTGGCAGCTGTATGTAGACCGTCGTCTACACCTAGAATATTACACAGTAAGCCGATATTCCTCAGTAGTGTGTAAACCAACTCTATTGTATGTACCTAGAATATTACACAGTAAGCCGATATTCTAGGTATGAGCGTGGTTAGTATAAATATGGGCGCACAGTAATCGTGGATAACGTACCCTCAGTAGTGTGTAAACCAACTGAGGGTACTTCGGTACGCTAGCTATCTATTATATATTATATTGGACAAAGCAGCGGTGGCCACCAGACTGATGACAATGGTTCGTGATATTACCTTTCACTCACTCTTCACATCGTCACATCTGATGTTCCAACACTCCTCCTTACCACGAACCACTGTCATTTCTTCTCCTCACGCGTGAATCGTGGTGCCTCTTTTTCATGATAGTCCGAGCATTTGACGGAGTCGGACGAATAGGGGTTTGGGTAGCGCTTTCGTGAACATGTCGGCGACGTTGTCTCTAGTGTTGACGTACTTAATGATGATGTCACCCATCTGTGCGCGTTTGCGGATAAAATGATATTTAATGTCAAAGTGTTTCACCCGTGCGTGGGCCGTCGGATCTTCTGATAGCGTGATGGCTGCCTTATTGTCGCAAAAGAGAGTCGTTGGCTTCTGCGTGAAGTCCCATCCGAGTGACTTTATAAGTGTGCGCAGCCAAATGCATTCCTGCGTTGACTCGTACGCCGCCATATACTCGGCCTCACAGGACGAGGTGGCAACCGTCTTCTGTTTTCGCACGGACCAGGATATTGCCCCGGTGCCCAATGACCATGTGTATCCGCTGGTGCTACGTCTGGTGTCCAGGCAACTTGCCCAGTCGGCATCTGTGAACCCTCGAAGGACTACGGCAGATCCCCCTAAACGAAGTTTGAGATCTCTCGTTCCTTTCAGGTAACGGACTAGACGTATGCCTGCGGTCCAGTGCGATTTGTCGTAGTTGTCGAGGAACTGCGAAAGCTGTTGTACGGCAAAGGCGATGTCGGGTCGTGTGGCGATCGCGATGTAGAGTAGGCATCCGACTAGGGATCTGTACGGCAATTTATCGATGTCGTCTTTCTCGTCTTGGGTCTGAGCGTCTCACTTGGGCCGTCTGAGTTTTAGGCCCGGCTCCATTGGTATAGTCAGTGGGTGTGCGGCGCTTTGACCAAATTGTTGGATTACTTTGTCAATGAAGGAGGTTTGGGATAGTGCCACAGCGCGGTTTGCTCGGTCCCATTCAACTGATACGCCGACGAGGTAGTGCGGGGTGCCGAGGTCAGATATCGTCCATGCTTTGCGCATTTGGGATTTAAAACGGTCATTTTCTTCCTTTGAGCTGGCGATAGAGAGAAAATCGTCAACGTGTACGGCGGCAATGATCGTACCAGTGTGGGACTTCCTGTAATATATACAGGATTTGCAGGCCAGGCGAGAGAAACCCCATTCGATCATTTGTTCGTTTAGGGTTTGGTTCCAGATTCTTCCAGCTTGTTTCATGCCATATAGTCCGCGTGTCAACTCGCATACCCAATCTTCCTTCCCTGGCTCCTCAAACCCCTCGGGTTGTTCCATGTACTGCGTTTCGTCTTCGGGAAGAATTCCATACAGGAACGCAGTCTTCACGTCGATCTGGGTCGCATCCCAACCTTCCACCGCCGCTATGTGCAACAGTATCCGCCACGATTCCATGCGTGCTGTCGGTGAGGTGGTTTTGTTGTAGTCCCTGCCGTAAATTTGTTCGTATCCCTTGAACACAAGGCGCACCTTGTATCTCACTGCTTTTCCATGTTCGTCCCGTTTTATTTTGAATATTGGGCGGCCCTTTCGTATCTTGTGCCCATGTGGGACGGCTGTACGTGGAATTAGGTGATAGACGTTCATGTCTTTCAGAGACTTCATCTCCTCGAGGTACGCTTGCCTCCATTTCTCTGCATCGGGGCTCTCTTTCGCTTCTTGCCACGTTCTCGGCTCTTCTTCCGCGAACAGTGGCAGGGGCTCGATGTCGCCTAGCTGAGATATCGCGGCAAGTATTCGATCGTGATCGATGTTGTCATCTGTGGGTGCGGGCGCTAGTTCAATGTTCGGCGTGACTGCGTTGTCGCATGCGGATCGTATCTGTGTGCGTCGCTCCAATTTGTCCTGTTTTGACCTGGTCTCACCTTCCCTTACTTCTTCCATGATCTTCTCCAACCTCGTCGTTCGTCGATTCTCGTGCGTTGTTGCCTTTTCGGTGGGCTGACGGGTGCGTGTCGATCTTCTCAAGACATTTTCGGCAGGCGTCTGATCGTCGAGGTCTGGTTGCAGCTGGATCGGTGGTGGGGCGGCATCAGTAGCATCGTAAGTCGCGGTACCCGTCTCCATTTCGCATTCAAGGTCATCGTCCTCCTCCTGTGGTGTAAGGGTCGCTGACTGGTCCAGTTCTTGGAGCGAGGGAATCGGCGGTTGCGCCCGCTCTTTCGGTTTTTGTGCGACGCTGGTCGACTGAGTTTCATGGCTCTCGATGAATTTCACGTGAAACGATTGGTATACTTTGCAGTTGACGCTGTCCCAACATCGGTACGTTTTCGAGTTCTGCCCGTATCCGATCAGAATACACTCTACAGATCTGGGTTTTACTTTTGGGTTGTGTGTTTGCACAAATACAAATGCGCGGCATCCAATCTCACGCATGTAAGAGTAATCAGGTTCGCGTCCGAACCACAACTCGTGCGGCGTATGTCCGTTCAGTGACTTAGTGGGAGTTTTCGTGTGGAGATGAGCGGCTGTGAGGTAGAATTCATCCCAGAGGTACTCTGGGCAGTGTGAGTCTATCCTCATACTTCGTGCTTTTCCCATTAAGGTGCGATGCATCCTCTCGACTCGTCCAATATGAGCTGATGTGTATGGTGCGCTATGTTCGCTTGAGACTCCTCTGGACTTTAACCATTTGTCCATATCTCTGCTATAGAGCTCGCCATCAAACCCGGTGCGGTATTTTCCAACCTTCAAGCCGGTTTCATTTTCTCGTGTCAATTCCCACGCCTTCAGTGCCACGAACGCTTCGTCTTTTGACTTCAAGGGAATGGACCACGTCATGTTGGTGTAATCATCAACAATATCTAGTATGTAGTGGTTACCAGACTTGGATCGCACATTTACCGGTCCCATCAGGTCTGCCCACACGATCTCTAATTTCCGCGTCCCTCTGCGTCCTTCCTCTCGTGCCACTGGTACTGGAGTTCTGGTCTGTTTTCCCAGGATGCAGCTGTTACACTTCGGTGGCAGAGAGGAATGAAGGTTGGACGCACCTTTGATCTTACGATCGCGGGCTAAGTGGAGGATTGCTTGATAGTTTGCGTGTCCGAGACGGCGGTGCCAAGTTTCTATATTGACTCCTTGGCTAACCGTGTAGGCGTGTTCTGCGGTGGCGGGTGCAAGGTCGATGGTGTAAAGTCCTTTTCCTTTGATTAGGGGTCCTCGTGCGATGATGTTGTTGGTGACGCGATCTAAGATTCGGACTTCGCGGTCATCGAATTGAGAGTGTGCGTTACTGTCCACGGCAATGCGGCTGACTGAGACGAGGCGGACGGTGGAATCGGGAACATATAGGACGTTCTCGAGGGTGAGTAACTTCCCTTCAGATGTATGCAGTATGACGTTTCCTATCCCACAGGCCGATATCGTCGAGCCGCCAACTCCTTTGATGGCTTTAGGAGTGATGGGTTGAAGCGTGTGGAAGTCAGATTTATACGGCAAGATGTGCACTGTGGCACCCGAGTCGATGAAAAACAGGTGATCTGCAGTTGCAGAGAGAGCCATTGGCGCTTGGAGCTGGTTAGTTGATCCCTTTGTGAGTGGACCGTTAATCGTTGCTAGTTGATCGATGACGCTAATAGCGTTGTTCTCCTCCTCAACGATTACTGCCATCCAGCCCTCCCATTCAGTGTCGCAAGCGGCGGGGGCCGAGAGGTCGTCGGTGACTAGGCCCGCAAATCCGGACGGTGTGGCTTCCTCGCTCAGCGTTTGTAGTTTCCCCAGAGCTCCTTCCTCAACGAGGTAGATTTTGCCTTTCGGGCCGGTAAGCTGCGTGTACACTTTATTGCCAGTGCTTTTGCCCTTCGCATGGCGGCTAGGAGCAGCTGCGCGTGCAGCATCACGCGCGGCGTTGAAACCATCCTTTTCCATAGCCCCGCCGGGGTGTGCGCAGTACTGTGCTTCATGCCCACCGCATGGTTGATTGTGCGTGGCGCACGTTGCACAGCATTTGACTCCGGCAGCGTGGTCATGTCCGGGGAGGTTGGGTCTCGGTGAGCGGAAACGGCCTCGTGTGGACGCGGCGAGTGCGGTGTCTGTGGAGAGGCCAGACGAGCTGGTCTTGAGGTGAGTGAGGTTCTGTACGGTCTCAAGGAGTTTCCGGATATTGTCCGATTTGTACGGGTTGTCAGTGGTGGAATCAGCGAGACCGCGTGATACCTGGGTCTGCACGGCAGAGTATTGGGGGTCGCTCAGGCTGTTAAGGAGGACTACGCATTTGAAGAGGTCTTCGTCCAACGACTGTATCGCAAAAATCCGGCTGACAATATCGCAAATTCGTTTCGCAGTAACTGTCAGTGGTTCCTCAGGTGAGCACTGTATCTTCAGTACTTCCTGTATGAGGGCGACCATCCGGACAGGTCCCTCTCCTTCCACACGGGTCTTTATCTGTGCGTAGAGGTTTGCCGCTGTCTTGTCTTCGTCAAGTCCCTCGTATTCAGATTCATCGATTGCCGTCATGATGATCGCTCGTGCGAGATCGTCATTTGCGCACCAGTTCTGGTGTGCAACGGGTTCACCTTTTGCACTTGGCACGGCTACGAATGGCGCAAAGACATAGGACTTTAGGCCTAGGAGTGAGAGGTGGATTTTCAGAGCCTTGGACCATTTCGAGAAGTTGGACGTGGGGGAATTGTGATTAAATTTATCGGACTTCCAGTCTGCGCCACGGACAGAGATAGCAGGGATAGAGGGGGGGGTATTGAGAGACATCAAGATATTTCAGGGCGCGTGCAGGTAAGAAATGCCGTCTCTGTTCAGGCAAGCGACGGTTCCTTGTTTCCGGGGCTGGGCGAAACAAGGCGGACAATCGAAAGGATTATCCGACAACAAAAGGATGTACCAAATCTGGAGAAAGCTCCAAAATGGGGTGGCCCGGTGCGATCGGCGCCAAGACAAAAACGAGAAGGGGAAAAGTTCCAACGAGTGGCAGTACGTCTTAGGTAGTCCACTCGATAAGGCCCATAACCTGTTAGAACTAGAACTGGCAGCTGTATGTAGACCGTCGTCTACACCTAGAATATTACACAGTAAGCCGATATTCCTCAGTAGTGTGTAAACCAACTCTATTGTATGTACCTAGAATATTACACAGTAAGCCGATATTCTAGGTATGAGCGTGGTTAGTATAAATATGGGCGCACAGTAATCGTGGATAACGTACCCTCAGTAGTGTGTAAACCAACTGAGGGTACTTCGGTACGCTAGCTATCTATTATATATTATATTGGACAAAGCAGCGGTGGCCACCAGACTGATGACAATGGTTCGTGATATTACCTTTCACTCACTCTTCACATCGTCACATCTGATGTTCCAACATCTGGGGCCTCTGAAGTGTGGGAAACAACTGTACAGTACAACAAAACCTTTTAAAAACTCAAAAATTGTCTAAATAAACAACTGTACAAACAAGGCAGGAAAACTCCAGACTTTGGAAGTCAGAGAGGCAAACCCCAGCTTATATAAGTAGTCTGGAAGCAGTACTGAAGGGCCCACACTTGTCTGAATAATAGCTAAAGAACCAGAGCACCTCAAAGGCTGAAAATAGTACTAACAGATAGTGTTGAGAAAATAGAAACAGTAAAATGAGAGAATGATGGAAGAAATAAAAAAATGAATGAAAGGAGAGTGAAGGAATAAGGAGTGAAAGAAGGAAGAAATGAGGAGTCTTCTGACAAGTATGGTGACCCCTGTTTGGCTAAATATAATTGTTGCATGCATTCATATTGCTAGAGCAAAAATAGATATGAGGCATACTGTGGAGTTGGAGATGTATAGTGCATTTTCAAGGTAGATCTCTGTTTGATTCTGGACTTGTAGTCAAATCTGTCCTATTCTCACAGCTTGGATAAAGATACCTCCAACACTTTTGATGGCTCATGAAGAGATGGCTTGCAAGATAACAAAGTCTGATGTGCACAGTAAAATGTGTACTATTATGCCTGAGTCCATATAGAAGGGTTTTTTTGGCAATGAATATGATTCAAGTATTGCTGGAAGAAACTGATGGTATGACAGTGGTGGTTGCTAGAATGGTCTTGTAGTCTGGGATGGCCAGGATTGTATGCATGTCTCAGTTGATGCTTGCTTGTGGCTCATCATTGCTCCATCTATTGCTATGAAATCTTCATATTCAAAATAGTTAGTCATGTTTGTGGTGGAGTCAGCAATACCAGCAAAGTCAGTGGGTTTTGCTTCCAGCTGAATCTTCTGGAGGTGAGTTACATCTATTATGTAGGCCTGGCCATCTAAACCTTTGACTGCTAGCCTGTTTTTGATGGTATTTGTCAGCTTTGTGCTTTTGTTTCCTCCTCCTCATGCAGCCTTTAATTCCTCAATTGTCTTTCTGGCCATACCGCCATCTGGTTTAATACACTGTTCCTTAGTATGCCCTTGGCAGGACAATCCTGCTGATGATGCCCAAAAGTTGGTCAGTAGCAGATACGGTTTATGGCTGCTGACCTGTAAGTGTTGGGTGCGCTAAGTGTTTTGAGGGAGTCCTGGGCAGGTCCCAGAGAACAAGTTGGAAAGATAAAAAGTATGTCGGCAAGGAGTGTTGGTAAGGGATGTGCACTAAGAGTTGGGCACCTAAGTAACTAAGTTGAAGTGGGGTAAGTGTGGCAAGAGATGCAGTAAGAGAACGGGAGGCTTAGCAATGACTAAGCTGCATGTTTCCTGCCATAGGTGCAAGGCGTGTAAGTTCCATAGGCATAACTGCGGCAAGCAGGCTAAGAGTGTTCAGACAATTGGCGACCAAAAACTTAGTCAACTCAAAAGAAATCTGAACCATAAGGTGAACTGAGCGAGGTAAATGGGGTACTCTGTTCTGTGTTCTAACTATTGTCAATTGGTAAGTATTTATAGTAAGTTCAAGTTCCTCATCACCAAGGCAGAGTGGAACAGTAAGAATGTAAGTAAATGCCATGAATTAAACTAAATAAAAGGAAATTGCAAGCTGGCTGCCCATTCTGACTGTTTTGAGGTCGCCAAGCGCTATCATGCACCATGGTGAAATGCCAGGTCGTCTGTCATGGATTATTTCATTATCCCTAATTCGTAAGCACTGTCACTGGCTAGCTAGGCCACGTGCTGATTAATTAGTGCCACTTGTCAAGATCTTACCGATGGTGTAATGACAGCTGTCATTCTAGCTGCTGCTGGTGCTATCACTGATCAACCTTGATGGTTGCCATGCATGTCCATTGGGAATGGCCTAGAAAGGATAAATCGTGTGTGCCAAGTTTGGCACGAGTGTGGCAAGGTGTCCAGAACCGATGCTGAGTCTGCCATTGATGCGCCTAGCCTGTGTGTGGTCCTATCACTGCAGTGTAGCAGATGCTGCAGCATGGGAAATTGAGGCCATGATTGTGGGTATTGGTGGTAGCCTTGGCACTGTCCCTTGCAGCAAGAGCAGTGTTAGTTCTGAAGAGATTAGCAAGACTGTCAACTGTTTGGAAGAGTTTGCAAATCTGTGAGGAGAGGTAGGGCTTATTGGCCATGGAGTCAGCAAGACCATGTGATACCTGAATTTGTATGAACTCAAATGACTTATTGTTGATGCAGTTGAGTAGGGCAATGCACTTGAGCAAGTCTTTGTCAATGACACCAATAGCAAATGCATGGTCAATCAGGTCACAGACCCTCTGACAGTGGTATCAATAGGATTGGTTACAGGAGCATAAGTGGAGAGTGCTTCTTGTATGCTTCTTGTATGAGGGCTACTTGTTTTACAGGTCCTTTATAGTGAGCTCTTGCCTTCAGGGCATCATAGCACTCCTTCATGCATAGTCCTGTTGGTCTCTAGTCCTTCTCGTTTGGCTTTGGAGATCACTGTGTGGATAATGCCAAATATCAGATCATTGTTCACAAGCCAGTTAGCATATGTGTTTGGTTCCATCTCGAGGTATGACTCAGGTTTGAACACACCATGATGACAGGCCTGCCCTTTGACTATCTAATTCTCTTTTCTTGTGAAATTTGGGGTCTGTCCTAGACAACCGCACCACAGCCCCGAAAAGGCTCCTTACCTTCGTGACCCACCTTTACGTCGGCCTCATTCCACTTGTTTCTCCTTTTCGATTTCATTTTACGTAACCTAGGGACCCCTTGTCCGATCACAAAATGCACCCAAATTCCATGTCCGAAACCTTCGCCTCATGTCTCCCAACTCCCAGAGTTCTAGCAACCGCGCGTCCGTCTCTCACATTGTTCGTATCCTTTCCCGCGGGATTTTTGCGCAAATGATTTCATTTGCAATGATACCGAAAAGACCCTCTCCAGGACGATTGGCCGACATGTAGGCTCTGATTTCTCCACTTAGCTCTATCTTATTCAATCTGCGATAGTTCTGTCATACCTAGATCATGATTATCATCAGCGTTTCAAGGTGATATCCAAGCTGGGAGAACCAGGTGTTCTAGAAAAAACGCAGCCATTTCTTCGGATCTGCGAAATATCTCCTGATTTCTCAATGCGGTGAGAAGGCGCTCCAGACAGCCTGTGAGTCTACAAGGCGGAAATGCGTACGCGGATGCAAAGTATCCAAAGACACATCGTTGGTTGATCTTTGGACTGACACTTGGCTGCATGGACTTATCTCACCATGGGGTATGCCATGTGGTTATACGTTTTTCTGTCTCTAATTGCCACGAGGTTGTGGGCGAAGGTCGGACTTTACCGGCAGATATCGGTGACACACAATCTTGTACTCATGCTTTGCCACTTCCGTAGACGATGCGGTCTACTATATCCAGTCACCAAATGCCTGATCACAGTTTAAAGCAATCCCGGAATTATCTGTTCTTGAAACAACCTAGGTCCGCCTTAATATAGCTGGCCTCCGTGGGATTCTCAATAGAACATCACATCACAGCCAAAGTTTTTGCCTTCCGCCTTCTTTAAGACACCTCTTTTTAGGCAGTGATCTCAGGGTGAGTTTCCGAGACCTTTAATTCAGAGAGGTTTAGTTGTCCCTTTTGGTGTGTTTATTTCCCTTTCACGCTTTTGCCTAGAATCAGATGCCAGCCGACCCTCATCATGGCACACCTGCCATACGCGGCGTACGATGGTTCAACCTTGCAATCTTAACAATCACCCCAACCATTGCAGTGTGTGGCTTATGGTGCTCACCTCGTAACTATGCAACAGTCATGTTCGCATTTGCATATTATTTCTTCTCCATGCTCGGTGAGTAAGTCCTCCTCAAATACATTTTCATAGGAAACTTGACACATTTTAGGTATCACCGCTGGTATGATGTGTGTCGTCTAATTCAGAAAACACACTTGGCTCACTATATTTAACAGGTTATCATCGTCTGTGGTCCCA
The DNA here is from genome assembly GCA_003313075.1 of Termitomyces sp. MG16. Taxonomy (NCBI): domain Eukaryota; kingdom Fungi; phylum Basidiomycota; class Agaricomycetes; order Agaricales; family Lyophyllaceae; genus Termitomyces; species Termitomyces sp. MG16. The sequence continues at coordinate 15,309 of QGOA01002400.1, forward strand.
CCGCTCGTACAACGCGTCTTACCTACTTCAAATGTTCTTGCTCTGTGGAGGCTCGAGTGCAGTACAAGGGTCTTGTTTCTGGTGGGCCCGATCGCATCGTTCTCATCACCGTCACACGGACACAGACCTTGATCCCTACAACGCGAAATATGGCCTATTCTGGACACACATTGGCTGGATGATTTTCAAATCAGATCTTCGCTCGGGGCAGGCTGACATTTCCGACCTTCGCAAAGACAAGCTTATACAATGGCAGCATCGTTGGTATTTCACAAATGCCTTCTTTTTCGGTTATATTCTGCCCACTCTGGTTCCAGGCTTGTTCTGGGATGACTGGTTAGGCGGGTTCTGTTTCTCTGGAGCACTGCGTTTAACCATTGTTCATCACGTATGTTGTCTTGAAACCTTTGGAATATCGATCCTCCGACCGAACCATTTCTACAGTGCGTGTTTTGCATCAATTCGATTGCACATTACCTCGGTTCTGCTTCCTACGATGATGCCTTGAGCCCGCGGGACCACCTTCTGTCCGCGATCCTCACTCTAGGCGAGGGGTACCACAACTTCCATCACCAATTTCCGATGGATTATCGGAACGCGTTTCTTTGGTATCAATATGATCCTACTAAATGGTTTATCGCAAGCTGCGCCATGATTGGCTTGGCGAGCCATCTGAGGACATTCCCTTCCAATGAAATCTCTAAAGGCGCTCTCTCGATGAAACTGAAGGAACTCCAGAAGGTTCAAGAATCAATCATCTGGCCTACATCGTCTGAAGAGCTTCCTGTTGTGACATGGGAGATATGTAAGTCATCTGGTATGTGTCCTAGACAGTCCTAATGTACCTCCTGCTAGTCCAAGAACAATCCAAGAAAAGCACGCTAATTCTTGTTTCTGGCTTCATTCACGATGTCTCTTCCTTTGTTGAAGGACATCCTGGTGGAGGAGAGTTGCTTATGAAAAACTCCGGTAAAGACATGACATCAGCATTTTTTGGTGGGGTGTATGCACACTCCAATGCCGCACATAATGTCAGCGCAGCGATCAGCCTCTACTAAAGTTTCTCTGAAACCTGTTTTATAGCTCCTTGCCATGATGAGAATAGGTATCCTTTCTGGAGGAGTGGAGACTCCCGTCGGGATTTCGCCATCGCAGAGATTATACATCGCAGAAAGAACAACCAATAGGACGGATTAATAAAAGTTGCTGCTTCGCAACTACGTACTCGGCACGGTTTCTCAGCATCCAGTTCGGAGGGTTTCATGTTACAACAAGGACAGCCGGCCATTCTTACATTATGCGCAATTGGGGGAAAAGACCACGAATAGACCGCGTATTCATCACGATGATGCATTGGAGATAAGTCTGTCGAAGGCAAAACATGTACACAATGGAAAGTAACTATAACTAGAGCATATTTAGAGTGTTTAAAGCTCAAGCACATCAAAAACGCGTCAGATGTCAGGTTCAGTTTCGGACAAGAGTGGAAGTTATGACTCTGGTACCCCAGAGCAAAAAACCTTCTTTTCCTTCAAGTGGGTTCAATTACGATTCAGTGAATACTCTGAGTGAAATTCTACTGAGAGTGCGAGACTTATATCTCCACATGTCACAAACGTCGTGCTTCGTTGAGTACATCAAGATCTAAGAGGTGAAGCTCGCAGTGGTAAGTGAAAATTGACGGCATATAAAGTGGACAGACTTCCGGTTAGGACAAAGAGCGAATCTTGGGCGGAGTTGAAAAAAGGGTTCTCATCCAACAGCATTCAACCCTGAGATTCTGAACAGTATACTTAGTCCTTTCGCAAACAAACTCGGAAACGAAGAAAGCTGCGAAACTCGACCACAGTAACTTTTCATAAAGACTTATGTCTATTGGCCGGAACTTCGGGAGATCGGCTCCTGTCGAGAAGTACCACTATTTCTGCTGGGGACGCGTACGGATTAACTATCGAAGCTACACCTATCATTAACAAAAGGGAGACAATACATCACGATACAAACGATACGAGGTAAGGAAAAAGAAGACGGTTTCAAGCGAGAGAAGATAATTCTGACGAGCGAGTAGAAAGAAAAGAGAAAACAAGTCTGTACGATCGGCCGCTGAAGTCCTTAGCCCACTGCATCATCCATCGCCGAATGCCTCACAATCCAATTCCATGCAGTAATGGATTGACGAGACCGCCCAGTCCGAGGCCGGGGACTTCGCCTTTTAAGTGGAGCGTCTCATCCAACCCAAGCGCAGCTAAAAGGTCGTGAGTGTCGACCTTAATGCTATCCCGTCCGGATCCAGATTCGCCGTTGCTTTTCGAATGATGTTGGCACCAAGAATGGAGTGTGAGAAGAGCGCGCAAGAGGGCATTCAAATTATCCTCCAGTGCATGAAGTCCCAACGAGTCAATACACCCGCAGTGATTCATCGACTCGCCAAGAAGGCCACTCAGATTGAGCAATACATTGACATTCCTAAGGAGCTCGGCTGTTGTGGTCGAATTGAGGAGGATCGCGACCGCTTGGACAATTTGATTGATGGTACCTTGCGTCAACGGCACAGGGGACGCCAATGGACCAGGAGTCGCTGGTGCAGATACTGCAGGAAAGGTTATGATAGATGTCGATGCAGGAGGGAGGGATGTCGAGTGTGCCTGAATTTTGACGACGACTCCAACAAGTGCGCCCAACAGATCCTTCAGATTGACCGTTGTGTTGATATTACTCGTCAGATTGAGAGCTGACACGAGGTTATCGAGACCAAGGTTGATCGCCAGGTTCAAAGAATTGGAATTTGGAGATGCGGGTCCTGCGGTTTTAGTAGGCCTGTGTCCCGAGACCGTCGTAGGTGTGGGAAGAGAATGTGTATGCGGGTTTGGTGAGACCACCACTGGGTGATTGGCGCACCAGGACTGCAGATTCAGCACAGTTGCCAGTAGGGCGTCGACATCCTTTACCAGTCCTCCCAAACCTAGCTGGTCGACGCACCTGCACCCGGTGAGTGAGCTTTTCACCAAGCTGTTCACCTTAGCCAATACCTGCAAGTTGTTAAGCAATCCGCCCACAGTGCCTGATTTAAGGAGATCGAGCGTGGCTTGAATAATTCCAGTGACGAGATTTCCGTCAATAGGCAATGAAATGGGATGTAAAATGCCAGTACTGTTATACGGAACGGATGGTAGAACTGCAGATCCGTTTTGAATATGCAGAGTAAGGTTTACTAAAGCTTCAACTTGCAACAAGAGCGCCGAGTCGATCAGGTTTACTGTGGGTAACCCACTAGCAGGATTTCCGGGCAATGTGCTACTGACCGGTGCGAGAATACCATCGAGAAGATTACTCATGCCGGGTAGATCGCCGAGTTGAGTCAATCCTAACCCTAGATTGTCTAGGAGGGTGGTGAGGCCAAGGTCGACGATGATGGTCGCATCAACAGTGTTGGTTGGAGTCGCGGTAGGGCCATGTATTGGGACGCTCGTAGAAGGCGGCGCACCGACCGGGTTGTGAGTACACCAGTCCTGAATACTCAGCGCTGCATTAATGACTATAGCTAGGTCCTTGAGCAACCCTGCTAAACCGAGGCTGTCAACACAGCCGCACGATCCTAAGGTATCTGAGACGATGCGGTTCACATCAACAAGGGTGTTAATGTTTCCGACAAAGGTGGAAACAGTGTGCGAGTTCAGTAATCTCCCGGTTGCCTCGAGGATTGCGTTGATAAGATTGTAGTCGGCAGGAGCTTTGGTCGGTGTCGGTGGATTGGGAAGCTGTCCGGAATTGGAAGGCTGGGGAAGATTCGGATCACGATTCTTAAGGACTACAACGGCATCGACCAAAGTTTTCGTCATCCTTAGCAGCTCAGGGTTCAGTCTAGAAGTCGACGACTGCGCCAAAAATCGCGGCCTTGTGTTTTTGGGACCAAGCCCTAGTCCATTGAGCAGCGAGTTGATGGTGCTCGTCAACCCAGGTCTGAGACTGGATACGTCGACATGACTGTTCGGTGAAGCTACCCCTAGTGGGTTGAGGATGTCGTTCAAACCGATCGTGATTGGTGCACCCGAGGTGTTGGGCACAACTGTCGGGTTGGTCGAGTTCAACGGTACTCCAACAGGGTGGTTGTGACACCATTTTTGCATGCTCAAAGCGGCGTTGACTACCACAATCAAGTCATTGTAGAACGGACCTAGCTTATCGATGCATCTACAACCTTCAAATGCGTTTAGTGCAAGAGCGTTGACTTCAACAAGAGAATTGATGTTAGCCATGAGTGCGACTACCGTAGGTGATCTGAGAGTGTATTGCGTGGCGGTCACAATGGTGTTCACATAGTAGGCCACGTCGATGCTAGGTGTCGATGATCCCGGTGCTGCGACTGTGGTCGAGACTGCTGGAGATGTTCTCCGAAGGTTGTGGACGAGCAGAACGTATGTCTTGAGCTGAATGGCGAGTTCCGAAGCAATGACGGTCTCAACTCTCAAGTCACTTCGCTTGCTGGCTTTTATCATTCTAGTACCTATGCTGCGAGATCTTACGATGCCGGCAGTTACCTTGACACATTCGTTCCGCTTTGCGTCGATATGCCATCCTGAACGACACTGGGTGACCTTGCATCGAGAGTCCGAGCAGTTTGACGTGACCACTCCAGGAAGGCGACCACAATCAACTCCCTTGGGCGAAGCGGGGCCATCGCTGAAGGGATGCTTCACGACGCATCCTCCACCTGTCAACGGAAGATCAATTGATACTCGACCCTCTTAAGGACCCACCTACAGCTATCGAGTGTTGTTGTCGTGTCAATGCATTCAAAGTCTTTCGTTTCCTCACGTCCAGGTATACCACACAACGTCTGATCTGGCTTGCAAAATGCTATGGCAGCGGCATACGACATAATAGAACCGGTATCTCGGAGTTGTTTGTGTGGCGCAGCCGAGCTACAACCCTAGGTGTTTATGTCTGCGTAAGGACCGTGGTGTGATACATTCGAAGAGATCGACTTACCTGAGGGTGGTATGCGCAAACACCGTTACATTCTGTCAATGGATACTTACAAACACACTTATCACCTTCCTTGACATAGGGCGGGTCACACTCAAAAGCACACGGGTTTCCAGCGGCACATAGGCGGTGGGAGTGGGTTGGAAAGTTGCATTGCACAGAATGAGGAGACGTATTGATCTGTCGCATGCAAGGTTATTCAAGATTCGCATGAGTGGAGGCTATGATTGACTTACCAATAGCTTGAGTTTGGCGAGAAGACCGTCCTGGCCGCCGAGAAGACCGCCCAAGAGAATCCCAATATCCGAGTTCAGAAATATATCAAGGTCCTGCAAGTGCCAATGAAGCTCGAGAGAACTTGCAAACTGCACGAGCACTTCCATACCTTGGCACAGAGACAAAGGCGTATTTTGGCCGCGAGTGGGTTGATGAGCTGAAGAATCGGGGCAACTGCCGACGCATCGACATTGAGACAGAGATCAATGAGATCGCGATGGACGTGGTGTTGACGCTGGGCGATAACCTCAGGAGTGATTTTCTTGTGAGTGGCGCGTTTCGCGACGAGCGACCCAGAGCCAGACTGATGATTGTTCTGTGCGAAAGTAGCGGAAGGCAGGAAACAAGCCACAAGGGCCGAAGCAAAGAGCGTGGGGCCAAGGCGCATCGCTCTCGATGGCGATGGGGAGGGAAGAGAAAGCCAGAGAGTGCACTTGGACGCGACGAGGTCTATATACCTCAATCCCTTCGGAGTTTCGATTCTAATGAGCTTCAAGACGCGTCGCACCTTTTCCTAAAACGGCAGCACATCTTCCCAAAGGGACGACAAATTTCGGACCCGACGTCTGGCATTGACTGCATCAGCCGTTCAGACGAAGTCGCGCCACAACACTCAAGTCCGGTGACATCAACGGGCCCTATAGCTTTCAAAACTGCGGCATCCAGGACTCGTCACTACAGCTGGGTCTACACTCGATTACGAACTGTTTGTGATTCGTTTGACGTTCTTGCGAGTCTTTAAAGGATACGAGAAGACCAAAAATCACTTTGTGAATTAAAGTAAAGAATCTAGCTACGGTTGATGTCATCGCATCTCCACACATACTTTTTCAAGGAATATGAACACAGAAATACAAAGTCTACGGAATATATGGAAACACGACATTATAGGAGGAGATATATGTTGCCAGTGAATTAGAAGATGCAAGCCAAAAGATTTATGGATATCTATGACGCGACCCCTTGCACTTCTTGATAAATCAGTAGCCACGGATATGACTGGCCAGAAAATGGGCGATACATTGTCCCCAAAGACACCCTAGGGAAGAGTGACAGAAACACACTCGGTCTTGTCGCTGCTTGGCTCGTATCCCTCCTTGCATCGTGAAATGATGCATTTGGACTGCTTGCATCGCGAAGATATGACATGGGGAATACGACCACACTCGACGCCTTTCGAAGTCGTACGGTCAGGCTCGTAGAAGGGGTGAGGAACGACACAACCACCACCTATTATAGCTAATGAGTTCACTTTAAGCATCATCGGTTCCAAAACGTACAGTGATCGAGGGAAGATTGGGTATCAATACATTCAAATGCTTGTGTGTCATTCTCGCTACCTGCTATGCCACAAACGGATTCGTTGATCTTGCACGTTTGCTTTGCTTGGGCCAGGGTAATAAGCGGCAGGCTTCGGCGTAGTCGGAAGAGTGCCTCAATGGCTGCCACTATTGAAACTTCGGCGCGCTTTTCAATCGTCGGGGTCTACAAGAGTAGGAAATTCAGAAGACAGAAGAAATGACAAACAAGGACTGCCGAACTTACACCACCAATAAACTTGAAAATTACGCCAGTCAGTCAGAATTCTTGCAGCGAAAAGACAGAGCCTACCAAGCGGTAGACACCCGTTCTAGCAGCATCTATTCCCATCAACCTTGTGAGGGCCTGACCGTTGGAATCATTCGCAAGCCATGTTTCGATATCCTGTTTGGACAATATGTTGTAAGTACAAAAGTCAGTATAATTCAAGTAGAGCCAACCTTTTTGCAGGTGTTCACTGTCAACATGTCATACGCAGGATCAGGTACAAGGTTAACCCTTTCCGCGAACTCCTTCCCAGATATAGAAACACAATTATCACCATCGCGCTTGACGCGGAACTGACGTCCGGCAATTACATCACGCTGCGCGTCAGATTTAACAGGAGAGGTCTTGCTGCCGCGAAACAAGTTGTCGGCGGCGGCGGCGAAGGGGAGGAGAAGCGCAACGATGGACGCGAAGACCAAGGATGCTCGCAGGTGCATGGTTGGGAAACATGGAACTCTCGAAAAAAAAAGTATTTTATAGCCTCTCCCTTGGGAATTTAGATCACGTCAAGGTCGATCCGCATCCAGGGTTGACATGGTTTGTCTTTGCTGTTACGGGAGGTGGAAGCGTCTAATCTATGCATGGAGCATGCAAATACCCTTAATTTTTTTGTTATCTCCGTCAAATTTTTCTGAAAAGAAGATGGCATGACTCTTGCTTTCCTAATGTGGTGAAAGACGGACGGAAGGCAATTTCGGATTGCTTTTGAAGAACGATTACATAACGTACTAGTTCTGACGTGATTTGCGGTGGATCCTTGGCGACGCGGGATAGTGATAAGAAGCCATTACAAAAGAGACTTCAAACGATAGTCGACAAAGGCTGAGCTCGCTTTTTGCCCGCACGAATGAAAGAAGTCCTGAGAAGTACAAATATATATGGCTCATGAACGATGTCGTTGAACCTTGACCGTTTTCAAGACGCCCACTCGAGCGGAGGATGTCCACAAAAAAAGTCACGCGTCAAAAACGCGTTGTGAGGTAAGGGATCAAAGGGTGGCATTTTGTAGTGCTTGAACCAAATATAATGCTAGTGCGTCCGTCTTGCGTGCCTCCAGCCTACATAGTCTCTTTTTTTACGTGTTGGAATCCGAACCGTAAAAACCTAGAAATATATAGACGATCAGTCACGCTTATGCCACCCAATCTTTAGCTCAGTTGTCTTCCTCTTACTTACCGGCTCGTTCTCTGTTCAGTCCCGTACCTATACTGACATGATCATAGTTCTTTTCTTGTTCATGTCTTCATAGGTCCGGTACTACAATCCTCAGTCTGTTGTAGAATCGAGTCAGTCCTGTAACCTGGTACCAACAGACTCTTTCCGAGAATCAAGAATAGGCCGGATGCTGTGATGTAAGAACGATTTCTGCCACTCTGTATGAAGCCTTGTTGAAGAAACTCATGAGTAAGTCATTGGCTTATATCCCTCTTTACTTTTCTCAAGTCTCCTCAATTTTCAGATTTCATTGAAACAGATCCTGAGAGAATAGCAGAAGTAACTTCCCCAGTATGTACAAGAGATTAGCACCCTCAAACAAGCCATACCATGGATGAGAATCTTGTTGGTAATCATGGTCAGAGAATGTGTAGAGAGATCCTTTTAGATGGCTGGTAGCAGCCATATTGCAAAATTTTGAGCAATGCTATATTGATGTAACTCTTATTCACCAGGGCCTGATGGGTGAAAAAGGTGCATCAAGAATTTATCAGATTGGATCTTACAATTAGTTTTAGACCTGCATAATTATTCCATCATGAATGCTCACTTTCCAAGTAATTTAAAGACACAGTTCATATACTCTCAAAAGTACTGATTGAAAGAGGCTTCTAATATCTCTAACTTTATTGCTAACTATCTTATGATGTAGCTGAACTAAAGGCTTTCATTATATGTGCCATGCATGAGAATTCTATTCAAAAGTCAAGTTGCTACTTAGCCAAAAGTATGAATGTATGACTTCATTAGTTTTCTCAGTAAACTCAAGACATGAAGTCATCATAACGAGAGAACACTCTACCTTTTAAAGCATAATCAAATGAAAGAGTTTTGACTATTTGCCACATGGATTATATTATGTGATCTATCCTCCTTCCAATGAAAGAGGCGATAAACACAGTGAAAGTCAGACAGACTAATAGTTCTGTCTTTTTCTGAAATTTTGAGTAAACAGTTGGTCACAGCAGCTGTAACTGGCCTGGAAATACTCTTGTTCAAATTATTGAGCTGTAATATATGAATACAGACAGGTGAAATTATGAAGATGATTGCTAGGCTGATTGTTTTATTTATTATAGACAATACTGAAGGGGAAATAATACATTTAGATCGCTTAAACTCAGTCAGACTTGTAGAAGACAGTCACACCTCAGCTTATACTAAGACCAAGCTCTGACACATAAATGCCTGCTCTTATTATTGTTGGCTGCTCAATCATGGACACTCTACCTTCAGTCCTAAACAATGCTAAAAATCATGCAGTCAGTATAAACAAACTCAGATACTCTGTTTGCTTCTATTTCAACCTTTTTTATAGATGACTATATCTTGTATGATTATGAACAATGGATGGATAAAGTTGAACATTCATAGTTACATTGACTTTGTTCATGCTTCATGCTTGCAGATTGCTTCCATAATAGAAACATAGTCCTGGCTTCTGACTTAGATAACTCTGATCCATCATCTAAGTTTCTCTGTCTTCACATATCATCATACTACTCAGCAGTCATCCAACTATATGCATATGCTGGTCAACTACCTACAGCCCTGTACTTACACTCAAGAAATAAAACTAAATCACTTTCTTGTTGCTTCAGATGCAAGAGTAATATGGAAAACATATATCATGTCTTCATTAAATGTCCACACTTTGTAGAAATGAAATGTAATTCTTAATATGAGGTAGCTTGCCAAATCAGTTTCAAATGCACAGAACTGGTGGGCAAGAGAACAATTGACAGGAAAATAGCTCCAAAGATCAGTTTGGCAAGTGTAACATAGTGATATAGATGTAGAAATCCTGAGCATAGTCCTGTTTTGTGGTCAGATTTTAAGTGTAGGCTAACAACCTTCCAGTGGGTACATAGGACAAAGCAGTTTGTAGCTGAAAGGCTTTATGCATTGTGTTGTATCATGATACCCTCACCTTATCACACTATCACATCAGAGTTCATGGGCTCATGACATTTCAATTATGCTGCACTTTACATACTTTTGGTGTGTTTTCTGTGTTTTCTGGAACCTTCCTAGAATTCCTTCATAATTTAACATGCACAATGCATTTATTGGCTCAGTAACTTAATTGTAATAGTGCTCAGCTATTGTTGGGCATCATTATTAGTCAAACTGCATTACACTAAGTGCTAAATATAGCTTTGAAGCACTCAGTGGAAAGCTAACCAAAATGTCTGCAATTACTGCTGGCAGTAAAATCTGTTTCCTCTAGAAGAAGGAACAAGAAAAGCTGTCATGCTAATTCCATGTTGTTTTTCCCGAAGAAATATGCAAGCAATTTCTCACTGCAAGAGTGAGGAAAATTTATATACTTCTTTGAACTGTTTTTGCAATAAAAATCATATTTCTTTACCATCATGTTGCTGCAAAAATAGCATGTAAATTTTTGAAAAATTTTTATTGCATAAATATTTCAGAAAAAGGTCTCAACAGATATTGAAAACTACCATATATTTTTTTTATATCTCTTTGAAAATTTTACTCTGTTTCTCTGGTAAAGAGGAATCGAAAGCTCACTACTGGCAATCACTTGCATTTCCTTAAGAAAAAGTGAAAAGAGAATTTGTTATGCCATTTTTAACATATTAATTTTTGATGGAAAAAGCCTTTAAATGAATTTTTCCCTTTTGCAATGAAAAGCTGGCTAAAAACAGATGACAGATTTCTTTGACCTTTTTTCTATCAAAAACAAATCCTAGCCACTTCTCAATTCATCTCTATTATAGATAAAAAATAAATCTTTCAAAAAAAAATAAAAAAAAATACACTATACCTTTTAATATCTGTTGAGAACCTCAATATAATTTTTCTTACTGAAATAAACATGCAATGGAATCTTTGAAAGATTTCTATGCTATTTTTGCCAGCAATATAATGGTAAACATATGTGATTTTTATTCCAGAAACAGTTCAGAGAAATATATAAACCTTGCAGAAACAAAGCATTTGCATATTTCTTAGGGATAAACAACATGGAAGTAGCATGACAGCTTTCCTTGTTCTTTTTTCTAGAGGAAACAGGTTCTACTGCTAGGAGTGAATGTGCTTGAATGCCTCATTTTATGCCTTTGGGGCAATTTGTCAATGCGCATTTCCTTTTTGTCCACTATACAGAACCTGCATACATCAACATCAACATCATAACCAATATGATGCATGCTTTGTATAGTTGTCCTCAGTTGTATTTGTAATAGGGTTCTAATTGTGTCAGCTAGCATTGATGTTATGATACAATCTTGTAGTAGTGAACTTCTTGAAAGTTTAATGTGCTTTGCCATAGCTCAAAGTCAATGCTGAGTAACTTGGAAAATGCAACATATCCATTAGGGTTCACACCTTATGCTACACAGGTCATAAGTCAGAATCAATCTCTCAAGTCTGCTTATAACAGTACAAGTAAGAACAAGTGGTCCTATGAGATAAACATAAGCATTCATGGTCAGTGCCAATCAAATCAAATAATTATGATGATAAATACAGTAATATGATTATTGTGGGGGTGGCTCTTTAGAGGGCATGTCATTACAGTTTGCCCAAATAAAAATACTCATTCTCAAGATACTGAGCTTGTCATTCTAGATTCTACACTGTAACTGCACAACATTTTGTCCTTTTCCGTATCTGTGTCTGTCTGTATTCTATAGAGGTCCTAGTGTAATCCTATGATTACAACACCTGTTATGCATTGGCAGAATTTGCTGGCACCTTCCGCTTGTCTTGTGAATATGTCTTTTCCTATTTGGACAACCACAACAGATCATAGTAGATCCAGAAGTGGACAAATTACTAGAACCAAGACAAATTCCTCTAAGAGAATAACAAAAAATCAATGACGAAACATACAAAGCATTGCGCTGAGCACATGGGAATGCGGTAAGGCACTCAGAAAGTAGTTGAAGAAAATGAAATGAATAGTCACAGACACACGAGCAGGTTTACTATGTGACGCAATTACTTTGATGGCGATTCTAAATAGTTAATCTACCCATATAAACTAGGATTGACGGACCCGAATAAACCCGAATAATTTTTATCAAGAAGAACGGAGGGCAAGAGAGTGATAGGCAATTAGAACGAGACTGTAAAAAGCTATGCAATCCTCAAAAGTGAAGCCCTGACCGACTGGAGCTTATTCTTGGTCTTCGGAATCCCTTTGAGCTTCCTCCTTCATGGCCTTGATTCGATCACGGTAAACCTAGAGACATCATCAAATCAAGCCCGTAGGCGACCAGTGGAATGGAAATCTCTCACCTGCTTCTCCTCTTCGGCCAAACTCGTCCAAATCTTGCCAAGACGTTGTGGAGCTTCAAATTTCCGGAATTCTTCGGGATGCGATGCAACATACTCCTTTATCCACCTGTGTCCCGACAAAAGATAAGACTGGGATGAACTGGATTGAATAATAAACTCACAGCAAGTATGCGGTCTTTGGATACGCAGCCTTTCTACGAAGTTTTCCCTTTCCCTTCGCGACTCTACGACGATTTAATTCCCGGATGATTTTCGTATCCAGACTATTGATATATTCCTGACGTTCCTGTCTTGCTTTGACACGAGCTTCCTTGGCAATTTCAGCGTATTTCTATAAAATAGTGAGTAACTACGCGAAAAATTTTTAAGCAGATAGCCTACACTTCTCTCTTCTTCTGACAAATTCTTCCACGCTGCAGAAGCAGCTTTGGCAGTCGTTGCAAAAGTTTCCGGAGTTCGAGGTGACTCAGGTTGGAAGATTTTGGAAACAAAGTAAATGTAAGGAGACACGCCATATGAAGGAATTTTAATATCACGAGGAATTCGGACTGCAGTGCGAGTTAGAACAACGCGAGCCTAGGAAGTAATACTGACGCGCCTCTCTTGGCTATGAAGATTGCAGCATGAGTATGAGTGGTGAAATCGTTGAAGGTGATAACAAACGTTTGGTT
>QGOA01002402.1:0-11184 GCA_003313075.1 Termitomyces sp. MG16
AGTAATTGCCAAGACTCAGGGTGGTAATTACATTGTAGCAGAACTAGATGGGTCAGTTTGGCAAGCGCAAGTAGCCGCTTTTCGAGTTGTACCTTATAAGGCTCGCAAAAAGCTGACTTTGCCTCAAGGCATAGAAAAGTGGGTGGACATCACACCTGCTAAGCTAAAAGAGCTAAGGGAAGAACTACGAAAGCCTACAGAGTCAATCACCAAGGACATCTCATTTGGCACAGTAAGGCTCCATGAGCCCACTGACCAGGAGATGGGTCTGCCACCAACTGATTAAAAGTCGGAGAGATGAACTATGATATTTCAAAGAAAAGAAATAACAAAGTTCAGATTGATCCTAAGTTTTAAACAGTATGATGGAAAGATGTTTTGACAGTGGAAGGCTATCCAAGGGAGGTACTAGCCTAGTGGAGGTAGTTACCAATCAAAACAAGAATAAACCTCGAATTAAGTCAATAAACAACGGAAGTTATGATGGAACCCAAGCACAAAGTGCCGACGTCCACTAAACCAACGTTAAGACTTGATAAAGCTGGACAAGCACGGCAACGCGCGAGTTCAAACCCTCAGGGGAGCGCTATTTAATCAACAGACCTGTAACAAACTCAGAACGGAGTAAACGTTGACTTGATAAGCCAACGTGCACGTTCGAAACTGAGCAAGGTACAAAGTTTTGACTAAATAAGCATGGGGTATTGGCGTGTTGAGGGTTCAAACCCGGAGCAGGGAGGAATTTACTACGAAGTCGGCAAAAAGAGATTCGAAATTTTATTGAATAAGTAAAATTGACTTAAGAATCCCGCCGTCATGGGTAAAAAGGAATCTTATTGGGTACTATGGGATAGGGAGGGGCCATGAGGCATGAAGGCAGGACTAGTCAGACGTTTTATACAAGCGGCGGCTGTGATCGAGGGTAAAAGCAAGCGGGAAGTATGCAGGAAGGAAAAGAAAACTTTTCTGCTTGGAAAAAGTTTTCCTGCCAGAGCTGAAAAAGAGTCGAGGACGTGGCCAAGCTAGTGTGCTGACTGAGGGCAGTCAGTAGATGGTGTGGGGGAGGTGATACGTCTGTCTCAAAACAGAGACAGAGGCTGAGGAACAACGAATATATAAATAATATATATGTTACAACGGCGTAAGTCCATACGAGATAAGCTGAAAACTGTAAGCTCTCGTGACGGTCGAAAACTGTAGACTGGGACAAACGCACCTCAGGACGCCTACCAGCACACCACAAGCAGACACCCAGCAACACACAACGCGACGAAACCATGGTCAAACGGCAACAGCCGAGGCAGCGACAGTGCTGATGGCAGCACGATCCCGGGCAAGTTCCCGAGATCACTCCCATCAGGTGATCACGGATCGATCATGATCGAAACCTGACATTGTCGTTCCCCCTCCACATCCCATATCCCACTATCTGCGCTACTCCAATCCCACTGCCTGACCTACGAAACGACGACGAGCCGCGCCTAGGAAGAAGTAAGGGAGCAGGAGAAGAACAAGAAGGAAAGGAAGGGAAAAGGAACAGGGTTTAACCGACGAAATCAGTGGGGAAACGTTTAGCCTCACCACCAAGTGACGGCAAACGTCTCTACCGGTGCCCAGACCCGGTAACGGCCACGCCAAGTCACCGAACCTGCGAAATACCACGAATCAGCTCATTGCCGCGCGAGTACGCGATGGTCCGTGCGTAGAAGGAAAGCATATAAAAGGGATGAGGTTTCGGGGGAGTCTGGCAAGTAATCAACTTGCCACGGCTCGGAGTCCCCAGGGAGCGGACGTCTTAGGCCTACGAGCGACTAGATTTACTTCGGGTTTTAGTAATAATACTATTTTGACCCATTTCGAGTGTAAACTTTAAGTTTTTCATTCAAATAAATCAATTAAAAATTATAATCACTTTCTACAAAGTGCGCGCGCGTGTAACGTTGCCCCACGTACTCTGTGAAGTTGGGACAGTTGAACTACAACAAAGTTTAGTCTAAATTACATTTTGGACTACTTTAAATAAAGTAAACTACCCATTTCGCATCACTACGTGGTAATTGATCTCAGAGAACTTCAAACGAATCACCGCACACAATTCTTAGCCTCGTACTCCAAAGGCTTCCGTACATTCCTCACTGGTCAACTTCCAACACTCGATCTCATCAGTTGCATCTGAAGCTCAGACAAGTAACGAAGACAATATTGAACTTGCAAGGAAGTACGTGAGGTTATGGGACTATAGTCCCGCAAAATAAACCATAATTGCTTACTTAAAACATTTTCACAACTAATAGCAGCGCGCTTGACAAATTTTGTCCTTGGAGGCACTACTTACAGATTCGTTTTATAAAGGTACCACCGTCAGGCCATGTTGAGTCGTTCGATATTGTAAATATTCATATCAAGAGGGGAACTGGTGCTGCCGTGCCCTGAGAACTTTATCCCTGAAGGTCCTTCAGCAGAAGGTGTAATAAGCGATGGCACAACTGTAGGCGCAACAGCTGGGGAAGACACTGCTATACTAGCTGCGGACAACTCTGCTACTTATAAGCGGATCGAAATTTGACAACACAAATGATTTCTGAATCCAGCAGTGGTCTTGTCTTCAAGCAATGGTATGCCATACAACATGCGACAGGGAGCCGGAGTCAATCTTACAGCAAGGCACAAGTTTTTCGAGGCAACACCGGTACACTTGGTAACTGCAGGCAAGAAGGCTGTAACCTGGTCAGACCCAATCGTCTTGGGACCAAAGGAAGCGATAAATGATATGATATCATGAGGCGATATAAACGCAGCCCACGGCGACACCTTCCCAACCTCTCCCGCAAAGAATTTCTTCCACAGTTAAGAAAACTGAGCTGGAACCGTCCACGCCACTGATGTTCAAAAGAATCACCAAGGATCAAAAGTTGATTCAAAAAGGAAGTTACATAGGCGTTAAAGTCGGTAACCGTGACTTTATCACTTGGGAAGCATATTGGAGGGTAAAATTCGATTTGCCATTGACAAGAGGAATGAGGACTTGGGCAATGTATCAAAGTGAGGCACTGACAATACCAGATCAATGAAAGAAGATAAGCAGCTGGTCCTTCCGAGTTGAGAAGTAGCAGGTAATTAACGAAGGAGAGAAGGAAAGAATAACGTACCTCCTCAAAGGGCTCTTATGTTTTTATACAGTCCCAAAACTATTGTACATCTGAAACGTGACAGACACTGACAGGAACTAATGTATCACTGAGAATACTGAGGAATTGATCATGACATCGTCGATTATTAACTTGTTGTGCCATTCAATCAAAACAACCTGATTGGAACGCTACCTCGCATCCTGTCTTTTGTTGTCAGCTATGCAAGTGCTAGTGGAAGTAATGGAAAACAGCAGAAAGTGGCACATCTCTGGATTTTTTCTTGTTTTCTACGCGTAACGCAGCATCAGGGCTTGATCATTTCTGGATAGTTTCAGCACATAAACTTAACTTGTATTGAAACTTACAAGGCTACGGAAACGAGTACATACATGGCCAGATTCAGCAGTTGACAAAAAAGAGCAATTCGCGCAACACGCGAGTCCCACGTGCAACTTGATGACGTTTTAAGTGAATGCTGTCCACGGGACTCCTCCATTCCAACCCCGAACCCGTAACAATTCAAGAGCAGGACAAAAAGGATGGGATTTCAGTGAGTTGCTTGATTTATGAATTGATGTCCTCGTCAATCACGACAACCATGGCTCAGTATACAGGGACCTAGAATCACACGTGAGTACGATGGATGTGTTTAGGATTTTCATGCGCCGCGAGGGGTGACTTACGGGTGGCTTAGACACTCATAAACGCCGTGCTATCATACCGGGGCAAGTGACAAGCATCCCTAATCGTTCTGTTAACTTCGCTGACTGAAGTATCAACATTACACCCTTGAATAGGTTCCTTTATGTGACTTTTCACGGGTTACGCCCTCGTTTCTCTATGCAACTGGGTCGACATATCCACATCAATTGATATGTACGCGGTGTCTGACTCAGGACTTCGCAGTTACAGTGAGTCAGCGACAAACCCGCCATCACCTTTCGTTGCTCAAGTTTAAACCTCGACTTTGTTATCAGAATATGACTCATCTTGTACAAAGGAAGTGTTGACATAATGACTTTTGTTCTCGTAGGACATGTTGTAAATATGCATTACTGTCGTTATCCTCAGGACAAACTCAGTTAGCCTGTACGCTTAAGCCAATAACGTTTCATGACTGCGATGCTCATGCCAAGGACAAGGCTTGCCGAGATCTTCGTCAAAATACATGGGAGTATATCGCTCAACTTCTTGTATCAGGGGGGGCAACTTGAACTCGAACCACCATCTTGGTTCCGGGAAAGCATGTGCAAACAAACACCTCTGCGACCCTCGGAGCGCTATGTGCACCAACTGGCAAACCGAGGGACCCACAAAGGGTAGTCGAAATAATACGACAATCGAGTTGGATCTCTGAGTACAAAACTCTCCCCCACCCTGCAGGGAAACTAAGCAGGCATAGTACACAAGGGACAAAAAGAATACCCCTATAGCACCCCAATATGCAAAGCCGCATAGCCGGACCCCCCGAAACTCGGGAGGAAACGGGTATAACAAAATGAGATGTCCCAAAAACTTACGAAAGTAGAACGAGCAACACAGAACCTCACTCTACAAGTTATGGATAGACTCTCTAGCCCCCTCTCAGAACGCTCGTATGTGGAGGTAGTGACAAGTCCACCGGGACGGCGCACCCCCTCTCCCATCCTGAGGCTGTAGGAGCCTGAACTAATGTGGCAGTGTGAGCTGGAGATAGGGGATATGGCCTGTGTCAAGCCCGGCGTTGCTACAAATCTCAACAGTTGGAATTCATCCCCATGGGATAGTACAGACCACTCTCAAGGTACTCATGATTTTGAGCAAACTCTCGAGCTAGCAGTGTATGAAGGTAAATCATATCATCTTCTGTGGGCACCTGCCAGTCGTCTCAATGCTGGATGGCCGGGGGCTCTCCATAAATGTCCAGTCAATGATGGTGTTCATCGTCAACCTTACGGAAATGGTCAATTGATGCATTAGCCGCAAGGAAGTGGTTTTTGAGATAAACCACACCAAAGGTATAAGCATGGTCTACCCACTTGATGGGTACACTGTTGGCTAGCATGGTGCATAGCACATTGGCATCAGTGATGTTGATGGCCATAGCCATGTCAAAGTGTGGGGGTCGGAGCTGGACATCAGTCCAGCTCATTGGTACAAACAAGTTGCTAGAATTTGCCGTGTCGTAATTGGCAACAGCCTCGCGATACAGCCCAGGACACATGAGGATCAAGGCCAGCAGCCTTGCAAATTGTCCCCAGGCTCTTTCTATGGGGGACAGTCCTCACATAAGGGCATGTCCAAGCAGTGTATGCCAGTGGATGCGATAAGCACGATCTACTGCAATACTGTACACCGAATTCATCATTCCTGATCAGCAGAAGTAAAGTACATTCTGTGCCAGCTTGTCAAGATCAAAGATGAAACGTACATTTTTGGAGTCAAACCCGGTGAGGATGAAAAAAGGTCTTCCGGCTTGGTCCTTTCATTGCAAGTACCCTTTTGGAGTTGGCAAGATGTTCATGTGATGAGAGGTAAGGTCTAGGGGAGGCAAAATGTGCTTGTACTCTGGTGTACACACCAGCTGCAGTGTGGTATAATAATTGATGCTGATGCGCTGAAACTTGCACAGCAGGTAATATGCTTCAGTGTGCAGTAACACTGACTTAAACTTGTTTTGTAAAAGCTCATAGAGCTTTTGCAACTGCTGGGAATTCATCAAGAATCCCCTCAGCACCACACGGTCAATCTCTTTCAAGGTATGGAAATACCTCTCTCTCTTCTTCTCCTCACAAATCTTTGCAGCTAAGGCCTCATCGCTCACAAACACTGTATTTATAAGCCAGGAGTCGTAAAAGTGACAGTCTAATGCTCCGCCATAGAACCAATTTGATCTCTCAATGGTCATCCCACTGATGAACACGCCCAGGCCATCCAGAATACGGCCTGTGGCCTGCTCCTCCCAGTCTTTATTAACTTTTGCCTGCTGGGCAGCTTTGTGCTTCCTTCAAGCCTCCCTCTTGCATCTCTTGTCTAAACGTACTCGGCATTTAGTAGGGGTCTCTTCTTCTAAAGAGGTCTCGTCAGATGACTCCCTATAATCACTCCTGTTGCTCAGTTCATTCAGACCAAGCACAGCTAACATCAGAAGCCGTCCTTCTACTTCATTGTCCGTTCTTGTATCCTTTCTTGGGACTGCAGACGCATACATTGTCAGTAGTGCTTCAAACTGCACCTGTAAGGGTGACCTCTAAAGGCTGTGGCTCAGTCACACAGCTGGCAGAGGGAGATCCAAAGTGTATTAGAATATATACTGACAATATTAAGGTAGCTACTCACCTGGCAGAGGGAGATCCAAAGAGAACAAGTCTAGGGATTCCCTATGCCAGGTTGGATGCTTCTGGGGCCTCTGAAGCATGGGAAACAACTGTACAGTACAACAAAACCTTAAAAACTCGAAAATTGCCTACACAAACACTTGTACAAATAAGGGGCAAACTCTGGCAAACTCTGGCTTATATAAGCGGTCTGGAAGCGGTGCTGAGTGGGCCCATACTTGTCTGAATGGTGGCTAAAGAACCAGAGTATCTCAAGGGCTGAGAGTGGTACTAACAGATAGTGTTGAAAGAATAGAAACAGTAAAATGAAATAGTGTCAGAAGAAGTAAGAGAATGAATGGAAGGAGAGTGAAGAGATAAGGAGTAAGAAAAGGAAGAAATGAGGAGTCCTCTGACATTACCCCCCCTCTAGAGTGCGGCGTCTCGACGTGCTGGATAGAAGTAGTTCTGGATGGCCTGGTCTACCTTGGAAAGAGAATAGAGGCCTCTAATTGTCCGGGGAGCATTGGGATGCTGTTGATAGAATTTCCGGACCAAGGCAGGGGTATGGACATTCTCTTGTGGCTCTTAGGAGATGTCCTCGATTCTGTAGCCTTTCCACTTGACCTTGAACTGAAGCTTATTCCTAAAGAGTCGGCTGTCTAGGATCTGTTCCACTTCGTACTCTTCTTGGTTGTTTACCAGAACTGGTGGTGGAGGTGGCTGTAGACGTCGATCTGGGATTGGATCCTCTGGGGCTGGAGAAAGCTTCACCATATTGAAGACTGGATGGAGTTGACTCATTCCACTAGGCAGCTTGAGTCAATAGGCAAGTGGGCCTACCTGCCGTACTATAGAAAAGGGTCCTAGACAATGGTGAGAGAGCTTCTGAAAAGGTCGGGTGGTAGCAATGTCAGAGGTATCCAGGTAGACTCGATCTCCAGGCTTGTACTTGGGAGCTGGAGTTCGACCATGATCGTAGTAGCAGGCCATGTCATCCTTTGCCTTAGCTAAAGCTGCCTTGGCTTCCTCCTGGGCTGCCTTCATCCGATCTATGAACTCACTGACAGCTTCATTCTCTGAAGGTCGTCCACAAGGCTTGAATCCCATCCAAGGATGTCGACCAGTATCTAGAA
This sequence comes from Termitomyces sp. MG16, assembly GCA_003313075.1. Lineage (NCBI taxonomy): Eukaryota > Fungi > Basidiomycota > Agaricomycetes > Agaricales > Lyophyllaceae > Termitomyces > Termitomyces sp. MG16. Next base: position 7,564 of record QGOA01002402.1, read on the forward strand.
GGAAAGGGGACATCTGGGTAGCAGCGTGTACACGGTTGTTGTACTGGAACTCTGCCTCTGGTAATAGGTTGTTCCAGTCATCCTGTTGCTCATTGCAGAAGAGCTGGAGATACTGTTCTAGCTCCTGGTTGACACGTTCAGTCTGGCCATCAGATTGGGGGTGGTAGGCTGTGGAAGTATGGAGTTTGACATGGAGGAGGCAATACAGTTCTCTAGTAAACTCTGCCACAAACTGAGGTCCACGGTCTGAGACATAAGCATCTGACAACCCATGGAGCTTCCAGACATGCTTCCGGTACAGATTGGCAGCGCCCATGGCTGAGCAAGTAGTGTGTGTTAGAATAAAATGAGCACGCTTGCCACAGAGATCCACTACCACTATGATCACATCATATCCATGAGAATCAGGTAACTCAACAATGAAGTCTACTGAGGCCACACTCCAACGCTCAGCTGGGATAGGCAATGGATGAAGTTATCCCATAGAAGGCTGACAACAAGGCTTAGTCCAAAGGCAAAGATTGCAGGTGGAGGTGTAAGAGCCAATATACCGTGATATTTGAGGCCACCAGTAATTCAGTGAGACCAGCTCCAGTGTCTTCCATCTGCCAGGATATCCTGCAACTCAAGAGTCATGATGCTGCTCCACAATCCACCTCCAGAGGTCTGGCAGGTTGGGAACATAAATGCGTCCCCAAAAGGTGAGAAGACCATTCTCCAGAGACCACTCGTCTGTGTGGATGGACTTCACTCCAGTTTTCTCTTGAGCATGCAAGGCCATGGCAGCCTTAGCTACCAGATCTTCTTGAGCGCCCTCCCGGTTACCTTGTCGGATATCTCAAAGGATGCTCACTTCTTCTCCCTGGCCAACTACACCTTCTAGAGCACGGATAGCAAATAGTTCTGGCTTTAGGAGTACAATATTGTCATTGTCACTAGCTCCTGAGCCATGGTCTGCTCACCTAGAAAGCGCATCTGGCTTACCCATGCTCTGTCCAGGTTTGTGGTGCAAAGAGAAGTCAAAGTTGGCCAGATACAAGGATCATCGAGCCTGTTGGCGATTAAGTTTCTTGGCCGTCCGAAAGTACTCTAAGTTTTTGTGATCAGTCCACACCTCGAATTTATGCCTGGCACCTTCAAGGAAATGTTGCCACTCCTCGAATGACCAAATGATAGCTAGCATCTCCTTGTCATGGATCTCATAATTTTGCTCCACAGCATTGAGACTCTTGGAGTAGAAAGCCACAGGGTGCCACTTACCATCCTCCCTTGACTGTTGAGAGAGAACGGCCCCAGTAGCAAAATTTGAGCTATCAGCTTCGACACAGAAGGGAGAGTCATCATCTGGGAATATAAGGACAGGCTTTGAAGTGACTGCCTGTTTGAGGGCATCAAAGGCTGTCTGCTGTGCTGCATCCCAGTGCCAAGGAGTGTCCTTAGTGGTGAGATCAAAGAGGGGCCGGGCATAGTGTGAGAAATCCTGAATAAACCTCTGGTAGAAGTTGGTGAAACCCAGAAAGGCCTGAACCTCCTTCTTGTTCTTAGGCTCTGGCCATTCTGCTACACCAGCCACCTTGACTGGGTCCATCTCAGCCATTCCATGAGAGATGATCAGTCCAAGATATTCAACCTTAGTCTGCTCAAACTCGCACTTCTCTGGCTTAAGATAGAGCTGGTGCTGGCAAAGACGTTCCAGTACGATGCGCATAATCTGACGATGCTCCTCTAGAGTCTTGGTATAGATGAGAATATCATCAAGATATACGCACACAACACCTTCCGCTATGAGGTCTCGGAAAATGTCGTTCATCATGGTCTGGAAGGTGGCAGGGCTATTAGTGAGGCCAAAGAACATTACCAGAGGTTCAAAGAGTCCACAATTTGTTCGGAATGCTCCCTTCCACTCATCTCCTTCCTTGATGCGCACATTGTTGTAGCCCCAGCAGACATCCAACTTGGTAAAGTAGCGTGCACCTCAGAGGTTGTTGACAAGCTCTGAAATGAGTGGTAAGGGGTAGCAATTCTTCACAGTCATCGCATTCAAGACTCAATAGTCCTGAACCAGATGTAGAGATCCATCTTTCTTCTTAATGAAGAAGACTGGAGAGGCCATCGGAGACTTTGATGGACAGATGCGACCAGAGTCTAAATTCTCCTGCAAAAAGGCATCAAGCTCATCCTGTTCTCTGGGAGAGAGTGGGTAGACCTTGCAGCTAGAGGGCTCAGCATTGGGTGTAAGCTCAATTGCATGGTCCCACTGCTTACGCTCTGGCAGGGAGTCAAATGATGCCTTAGAGAAAACATCCTCAAAGTCTTGCAGGTGATGAGGAACTGCATCTCAGAACGACTTAGGAGCAGAGTTGGCAGCAAATGCCTGAGCTAGCCGCTGGGAGGTAGTTTGGCTAGCTCTAATCTCTGCTACAGTTGGTGGAGGTTGTAACGTAGTTGCATAAATCCTATCGCCTGTCTCGATAGCCTCATCTGGAGACTCTGGGTCAGGAGCACACCCAAATTCACCCTCACGTCCATCTTCCATCTGGGCTTCACTCACTACATCTCGAACGTCCTTCTAGAGGGCCTCTCTATAAGGGAACACTAAGGAAGGAGGATCCAGTAGGTTGAGGTCTGCAAAGGGGAAGTGTTTAACTTGGCAAGCCCGGATAGCAGCACGCTCACGGACTGACTCTCTGCGCTCCTCTCTAGCTTCCTTAGCACATGTGGAACACCATCGAGGGCAGCGGCTCATGCTCACCTTACCCTTGGCCCAGTCAATCTCAGGATTGTGATCATGCAGCCAGGAGAACCCAAGTATCATGTCCTGCTTTCCTAGGCTGGTAACCGCAAAGACTGCACACTCCGAATGAGTCTGATAACAAAGGACTAAATCCACCACTGAGCGGATGGATCCAGCTTCATTGAGCGTACCGTCAATGTTATAGACTGAAATAGGGTGAGAGAGGGGACAGGTAGTGAGCTGGTGTTGTTCCACATAATGAGTGTCTAGGAAGAGTCCAGTAGCGCCACTGTCCAAGAGAGCTATGACGCTTCAAGTCTGCTGAGTGTCAGTTGTCTCAATCTCCACATTCAGATGCAGAGAGTTGGGAGAGGGAGTAGAGGCAACAACATAGCAACAAGGAAGGTGTCGTTCCCAAGCTGGAACACGTGGTCATCGGACAGGGGAAGGAGGAGAGGAAGTCTTAGCTGAGGCTTGGACCAAGGGGGTATTTTGTACGTCGGAGGGGGTGCTTACAGTTTCAGTCAGAGAATCAGGAACAGGGAGCGATACATTAGAAGACTCTACTGATTGACATGTAAACTGATTAGCACCAGGCGGCGGAGGCGTACAACTCATCCGTCGCTCTATTGAAAACCCTTCTCTGCAGAACCAAAGGACACATCCGATGGTTCTGCTACAGCTTCCACAGGACCCAAGAACTCCTCCAAAGGTTCTGCTTCAGTCTGTACATCTGGGGAGAGGTTTCCTCGAACGTCTTGGACAGCAAGGAGCTGGAGAAGGAGCTCCTCCTGCTCCAAAGCTGAGAGATAGCGCACCTCTAATCCCTGGGGACAATACCAAGCAAAGTGACCAGGCTTTCCACAGTGACGGCAAAGGAGAGGAAG
>QGOA01002403.1:0-58351 GCA_003313075.1 Termitomyces sp. MG16
TTTGTCAGCCTTAGTCAGAACTGACTAATCAATCAATTCCCAGGCGTCGTCCCATTCTATATAGATAGGCAATTTTTAAGTTTTTAAGATTTTGTTATACTGTATAGTTGTTTTTCATGCTTCAGAGGCCCCAGAAGTGTCCAATCTGGCATAGAAAATCCCTAGACTTGTTCTCTTTAGATCTCCCTCTGCCAGGTGAGTAGCTATCATGATATTGTCAGTATATATTCTAATATACTTTGGATCTCCCTCTGCCAGCTGTGTGACTGAGCTACAGCCTCTAGAGGTTGCTCTTACAATATCTGAATAAATTGCTTACTGACAAGTTATTGGAGAACACCTATTACCTCCTCTTCATTTTGCATCATTACCATGTTTTGGTCTGTCAGCAAGGTACCTTTCTTCTTTTTTTGGCTTGCTAAAAACTGTCTAATTTCAGAATTGTAATAAAGAGCAGTGGACTTATAATGTGCTTTTTTTTCTTGCTGTTTGACTGTCAGGGGACTCCTCATTCCTTTCTTCTTTCACTCTTTATTTCTTCACTCTCCTTTCATTCACTTCCTTATTTCTTCTATCATTCTCTCATCTTGCTGTTACTACTTTTTCAACACTATCTGTTAGTACTATTCTCAACCTTTGAGGTGCTCTGGTTCTTTAGCTATCACTCAGACAAGTGTGGGCCCTTCAGCACTGCTCCAGGCTGCTTAGATAAGCCGGAGTTTGCCTTTCTGACTTCTAAAGTCTGGAGTTTTCCTCCCTTGTTTGCACACTTGTTTGGTTAGTCAATTTTCGAGTTTTTAAGGTTTTGTTGTACTGTACAGTTGTTTCCCATGCTTCAGAGGCCCCAGAAGCGTCCAACCTGGCATAGGGAATCCCCAGACTTGTTCTCTTTGGATCTCCCTCTGTCAGGTGAGTAGCTACCTTGATATTGTCAGTATATATTCTAATACACTTTGGATCTCCCTCTGCCAGCTGTGTGACTGAGCCACAGCCTCTAGAGGTCGCCCTTACATTGACTATGAAGATGCTAAAGATAAAAGAGCTGAGAAAGCCATGCTCTGAAATGCAATAGTCCTGTTGCTTGCTTCTTTCACCTTTTTTCTAAGTCTTTAATTTTGCCTGCAAGGTCACAGACCTTCTGCTTGCAATACTTGATTTCTTTTGAGGAGATTTGCTGCAACTAAGCGCATCAGAACATGCTTTGCCTTTAGTTGCTTTTATTTGAGCATACAGAGCTTATTGTGAGCTTGTGCTTTTTCATTGGTTAATCTTACAGTCTTCAGCATCGCTCTGAATATGCATTGATTTTAATAGTCTTAGCACCTCTGTCCTTTGTTTATAAGAGTCATTTGTTTTGCAAAGATGTCTATTATATATGCACATTGGTTAGTTTTGTTTTCAAAGCTCTCCTATTTTTTCTTATCCAGATGCTAATCAGAGATCTTCTTTGATGAGAAAACCTTTTCCATGAAGTTGGATATTTCTGCTGGTTGAGACAGTAGAGACATTGAGAATAACTTGAACAGAGATTGCATACATTGAAAATAAAGAAAAGGTTCTCAAGTAATTTCTCTGCAATTTCCTGGTTTTCCACCACAATACAATAGAAAATGCTATTTAACTCCACTCTCTGCTGACATACATACATGTCCATGTCTTGTCAGAGATTAGTGTCAGAAAATCTACTAACTCTCATCCAAACTCTGATCTGAATTCCACTTTTATTGACTTTGTAAGGGCAGCCTCTGGAGGCTGTGGCTCAGTCATACAGCTGGCAGAGGAAGATCCAAAGTGTATTAGAATATATACTGACAATATCATGATAACTACTCACCTGGCAGAGGGAGATCCAAAGAGAACAAGTCTAGGGATTTTCTATGCCAGGTTGGACACTTCTGGGGCCTCTGAAGCATGAGAAACAACTGTACAGTACAACAAAACCTTAAAAACTTGAAAATTGCCTATACAAACAATTGCATAAATAAGGGGCAAACTCTGGCAAACTTTGGCTTATATAAGCAGTCTGAAAATGGTGCTGAGAAGCCCACACTTGTCTGAATGGTAGCTAAAGTACCAGAGCACCTCAAGAGCTAAGAATAGTACTAACAAATAGTGTTGAAAGAATAAAAAAAGTAAAATGAGATAATGTCAGAGGGAGTAAGAGAATGAATGAAAGGAAAGTAAAAAGATAAGGAGTGAAGAAAGGAAGAAATGAGGAGTCTACTGACAGACTTTCTCTAAATTTGAACTCTCCTTTTTTATTTTAATTATATCATACTTTGTCATTGATTCTCTTTGATGTATATATATTTCAGACCTTCCTATTTATCAGTACTCCTTATTTTTTTTCTCTTATTTATTTATTTATATAAGTTTCATGTATTCATTTACAAAAGTTGAGCAATCCACACAGTTGCTTTCACTCAAACTCTTAGCAATTCTCAGTTCTATTAAGCATCAAGAATTTTTCTGATTTAATCTTGTCTCTGACAAAGTTTGATTGCTTCTATATTTTATGGCTACAACCTCTATTTATCTAGACTATAACTTTCTGACCACTTAGCCACTGCTTCTTAATCCTGATAATTACATTTTTCTCACCTCTCCCTGCATTGATTTCACACAACTTGCTGGCAACTTTGATTCTACAGCTATACCTTCAATGGAACAAAATCAAGATTCAGAAACAGTAGAAAATGCCCCTGTCCTTGTACCTAAATTTGCTATGATTCTCACTCAGCTTACTCATAATTAGACTATGCTTTAAAACAGTCTCATCAACGTCATGAATAAGGTTGCTTGTTGCTCTGGTCAATCAGCTTCTGACCAGAATTATGCTATCTGCAGTAGTCATGTTAAACTCAAAGAAGCTCATATTTTCAGTGACAAACATGGTGATGTCACTTTCTTCTTGTCCAAAATCAAACAAATCATACAGTTCCACTCTTTTTCCTTTTCTGATAATCACTCCAAGATTTTATATGTTGGACTGCATCTCAAAAATGGCATGCCCATTGAATGGTTCAATCATCTCAAATATGCAGATTCCCCTCTCCTTTATGACTGGAACAATTTTCTCATTGTGTTTAAGAAAAAATTTGCTGATTCTTCATTCATTCAAAATGTAGAACTCAAACTTGATAGATTAAAGTGAACTGGATTAGCACACTATTACTTGACATTTTTTTTATAAAACTCCCCAGTTATTTTAACATGATGGAACAAACAAAGATTACCTAGTTCATGAAGGGTCTTAGGTTTTCTGTTAAGAATTACCTTGTTAATATTATAGACAGACCATTAACATTCAAAGTCTGGGAACCTCTTATTATTTTTATTGATACAAATCTGCATTAACACAAGATGAAATGTTGCCTTGAAACAGGCAAGAAGAAAAAGGATTTCTTAAATAGACACTCTTATTCTTATTCTCAGCATTGCAGCCAATTCTAGCACTTTGACTTCCACTGTCACAAGCCCCACATCAGATGTTGTTTCCATGGAAGTTGACACAATTTCTACTACAGGTACCTTAAAACTATGTGGCCCTCTTACAACTGCAGAATGGAAATATCATTTCAAGAATAACCTCTGCTTATATTGTGGAAAAGAAGGTCACAAAGCCAACTGAGTTACTTTCTCATCAGAACAGAGTTGCTTTCCTGTTGCTGCATTGTGCCCAAATTTTTCAAGAATACAAATGGCAAATAAACAGTTCAGTCAGTTCCTGCTCCAATGTTTCTTTTATCTATTCATATTTGACTAGCACCACATAATAAACAACATTTTTTCATTTCAGTCATATTGCTATTTTCAAAAAAAAAACAAATCACAACCTATGCACTTGTTGACAGCAGCACAACTACTTCTTATATATCTGATAATTTTGTTTTCTGACACTCCCTTCTATGAGCTCTTAAAAACTTTCCTATCCCTATCTATACTATTGATGATTGTCTCATAACTTCTGGACTTTTCACATATAAGGTCATCACCAAATTGAAAGTTCACAATTATCAAGAAGTTATTTGTCTTAGTATTGTGTCAATACTTTATCTAGTACTCTCAGGCCTAGATTGGCTCAAACAATATAATCCATTTATCAGTTGGATCTGTAGTCAGTTATTATTATCTTGCTGTGGTATAAATCACAGTTTTCCAGTTACTACATTTAGATGAGGCTATGGTCCTCTAAAATCAGATGTTCATTCTGTACACTGTCAGCTCTTTTAGTCTAGGCTTAGATCTTTCCAAAATGCCTCTCTCTGATCCCTGTAAGCTGCTTGATCTATCCTGTAACAAGATATGCCCAAATACTGAATATAAATCTACCTTTCCACAAACACCAGCTTGTATTTTCAGACCTCTGACTCAGAACAGCATCAGTCACAAAGAGCTCCTTGAAATTTGGTCAACATCTCCTGCTAAACTGAACCTACATATAAATCACAAATTAAATCTATTCATATTGCTTGTTGTTCTTCTCAATATTTCAAGAAATACACAAAAAATCAAGCAATATCATGTATTTGGTACACTACCAATGATGAACTGGAAATACACATCAATGTCATTTCAAACTGCTTTTCTATCTGACCAGAAAATAAAATATGCAAACTAGTACCTGAATGTTACCACAATTACCTCAATATCTTTGATTCTGTCAAAGTTAAAAAGCTTCCTGACTATCAACCTTATGATATTGCAATTGACAGCAAAGACAAAAAACAATCTCCTTTTGGTCTAATTTACTCTCTGTCTCAAGATAAACATAATATGCTTTTTGTGTACATTGAAAAACAACTTGCCAAGGGATTTATTCACCAATTTATGTCCTCTGCAGCTTCATCTATCCTATTTGTATGCTGTAAGACAGGCAATGTCCACCTATGTATCAATTCCCATGGCCTTAATGCCACTACAAAGAAAAATCACTATCCTCTGCCCCTTACATCAGATCTTCCATACTTCTCTCCACCATTGTCACAGATGCCTCAGACTTTGCATTGTCAGCTATTTATCTACAACTTGACTCAAGCTCCTCATTTCATTCTATTTCTTACTACTATTGCAAACTTACATCCACAGAAATCAATTATGAAATTTATGATAAAGAGCTTCTTGGTATTGTTGAAGCTTTTTGTGAGTGGCATGCATGGCTTGTAGGATCCCTGCATATCATCACTGCAATCTCAGACCATTTAAATTTCCAATACTTCACGACTTCATGATTTTTGGACTGACAACAAGCACAATGGTCATCTTTCTTATTTTATGCACCTGGCACAAAAAATCCAGCAAATGCAGCATTACAAAAGCCACATTATGAGCCTCAAAAGGGGGATGAAACTACTGTTAACCAGCATCAAGCTCTCCTGAATTTTTATCACACTGCCTGAATTTTTCCCTCTGAAACACATTCAAATACATCATTGTCAACCATCAATTCCCTCTCAACCTACACTCTTGATAACTCTGAACTTCTGAATAAACTCAAAGCTGTCTACTGTATTGACACTGAATGGCAAATACTTCTACAACAGGGTGACAAGACCATTACTCAGTAAGATGACCTTATTTTTCACAATGGCTGCCTCTTTGTCTCTTCATCACTTTGAGCTAAAGTTTTCTCTTTATTCCAGACATGACTCTGTTATATTAGAATGCCCTGGCTGAGCAAAAACTTGCGACAATCTTTGTCAAGACTTTTTATGGCCAGGAATGCAAACTTATTCTTGTGCTTATATCAAACCTTGTGTATTATGCACTGATACCAAGAATATAACTCATAACCCTTATAGATTACTCCAATTACTTGATATTCCTGACCATTCCTGGTGTTCCATTTCTATGGACTTCATTACCAAACTCCTGTTATTACATGGCTACAACATCATCTGGTTGGTATATGATCACATGACTTGAGCTGCCCACTTTGTCCCAATCTGCAAATCCATGGATGCCCCAGAGCTAGCTTGTATTTATTTAAATCATATCTTTCAACACCATGGCTTTTCTCAATCTATAATTTCTGACTGAGGATTAATCTTTGTATCATCATTTTTCACCAATCTCATGTCTCTTGTTGATACTAAGATGTGCCTATCTACTGCTTATCACTCTCAGACTGATGGACTCACCAAATATAGCAACCAAACTCTTGAAACCTATTTATGCACTTATACTGCCTATCAACAAGATGATTGGATCAATTATCTTGCCTTAGCCAAATTCTCTTTTAACAACCATATTAATACCTCAACTCAACAAATCTCATTCTATGCCAACCTTGGATATCATCCCAATTTTAAAATCAAGCTCACAGAACAAACCATGAATCCAGTAGCCACTGACCTTGCCAATTGACTTCAAGAAATTCACAAGGAACTTTATCTCAAACTGGAACAAGCTAACAAATATATGGCCCTGAAATGCTTGAACAATGGCATTGTCATAACTCTAGAAGACCCTGTCCACCCCAAATCTATTTTGACAGAATGCTTATTACTACACTATCTGAACCTGTTCCTCATCATGATACATTAATTGATCACCCAATCTGAACACCCTCTTCTCCTCCAGCACCTTTTCAATGGAATTTTGAACTGCTCCAACAGACTACTACTCAATTAGGTCATATCACATGGCCACCACATTCCAAAGATTATGTCCACTCAATCTTAAAGAGGAGGTAATGTCAGAAAATCTACTAAGTCTCATCTGAACTTCAATCTGAATTCCACTTTTGTCGACTCTCCCTAAATTCAAACTCTCCTTTTTTATTTCAATTACATCATACTTTGTCATTGATTCCCCTTAATGTATACATATCTTAGACCTTCCTATTAATTAGTACTCCTTATCTTCTTTTCTCCTATCCATCTATCTATATAAGTTTTATGTATTCGTTTACAAAAGTTGAGCAATCAACACAGTTGCTTTTGCTCAAACTCTTAGCAATTCTCAGTTCTCTCAAGCATCAAGAATTTCTTTGATTTAATCTTGTCTCTGACAATTGGTAAGTGTGCTCAATATACAGTGACTCAAAAAAGTGTCTCAATGTTTCATTGTTTTTGGAAGATGGCATTGTCATGTAAGATTGAAAGTACATAAAATTTTGTTCCCTTTTAGCTCTGCTCTAAATGAAATTATAGCATGATCCAGTGTATTCATGGAAGCTGATGTCACACTATCCCGGATAGGGGGAAATATCTGGTGGTCTACAGGTCCAGCATTAAGGTTTCACAGGATTTCTTTGAGCTGTCTGGTAAAAAAATTCGGCGCACTCCTATTCAACCTTACTATTTACTATGAGTTTGAGTCCTGCGGATAGTTGCGACTGGGCGTCAATGACGTCACACAGCCTCGTTCCCACGGCCGTCTCAAAACGAGCCTGCAGACTGCTTATTGTTGCTTACAAAAATTCTGATATTGTCGCAACAAGCATGCGAGGGTTCGCACCGGTTTCATCTCAACATCTAGGTAGATGCAACATACTTTCGGTTATGTCAATGCTCGCTGCTTCAATTGTATGTTGTCTTCAAACTTGCGAATGCCATATAAGAACATTCAGTTATCTGCATCAATCCTGGAACGTACGGGAGGATATTGTAAGTCTCTATCAAGTTCTGAGATAGGTCCCTTGTGGTCCGTGGGTGACACTGTGAAAAACGGTCTTTATCGGTTGTCGACTTGATCCTAATCATCTTCGACCTCCTGATCATTGTCGCGGCACACCATCGGCACGTCGCATGTAATATAACCCCGCGTGGCAAAAGTAGCCGAAGGTGTCAATCTTGGGAAGATTTGGTCAATTCAATTCTAACAAGGCATATAAGGTCAATCGATATCACCTCGACTTTCATCTTCTTATCTAGACTCACGAAATATGGCCGCAGCAAGAGCAGAGAAGCCCAAGTCTAGGATCCCTTACGGTGCGTTTTACTCTTGTCTTCCCACTGCACTATGATATTACGAGATACTGATTCACTATCTAGTCTGTCTCGGAAACTCTGGTCTGAAAGTGTCCAAGATCATCCTTGGGACCATGCAGTATGGTGACCCAGAATGGCAGCACTGGGTCCTTGGAGAGGAAGAAGCACTCAAGCATATCAAATTTGCGTTCGTATTTCATGTCGTTCTTGCTGAAAAGTGCTAACGAGATTTGTAATATTCCAAGGTACGAAGCAGGCATCCAGACATTTGATACTGCGAACGTATACTCAAACGGTCTCTCGGAAATTATCCTTGGGAAAGCCATCAAACAGCTGCAACTCCCACGTGAAGAGATTGTCATTCTCACCAAGGTTTGTCTGTATCTGTACTGCCTTCAAAGGCAGCATTTACTGGACCACACAGGTGCACGGCACGGTCGCACACGAATATAGAACTAACTTTGTGGCCTCTGGTGCGAAACCCGACGAGAATGGGTATGTTAACCAACATGGGTTAAGTCGGAAGGTTCGGACTTTTCTGTTTCTATATTTCTATCTCCATTTTTTTTTGATGCATTGGGATCAAGCACATCTTTGACTCGGTACAAGCCAGTCTCAAACGTCTTGGAGTGGATTATATTGATATGTTACAATGTAGGTTTATTCATGCTGATATCACTCCGTATATTGACCTCTTCACGCTAAGGCCACCGATTTGATTATGAAACACCTATCGAAGAGACTGTGCGTATTCTGTTACTCGTCATGTAGACCAGTACTGATTGTATCGAAAACAGATGCAAGCTCTCCACGACGTTGTAAAGGCTGGGTATGTGCGCTATATCGGCATGAGCTCGTGCCATGCCTATCAGTGTATGTTCCCTTTGCTCCTTCTTCTTCTCCTTCCACTCATCATGGTCACTCGTTGTACAGTTCATCACATGCAAAGTACGTATCTTACTCTATTTACCCATGAACACACCGACTGGTCAATTTATTTGTTCAATAGACTACGCAATCACACACAACCTCACACCGTTTATATCTATGCAGAATCATCATAGTCTGTTGTACCGCGAAGAAGAGAGGGAGATGTTTCCTACACTTAAAGTACTTCTCTACATCTATTTTCTGCTAATTCTTTCCCCCCACTATCAATTTACTGTCTCTCGTTACTGTTTCATTCACACCATACATAGTTATTTGGGGTCGGTACGATCCCTTGGTCTCCACTCGCACGTGGCCTCCTGACACGTCCGTTGGAAGAGCAGACTAAGCGCGGGGAGACGGATTGGTGCGTCGTTTATTCTAACTTATACTTCCTCATTCCGTCCATCTTCTGAATCTACTTCGCCGAAAGGTTCATAAAAAGATATATCAAAGCGGCAGGGACACCTGAGATTTTGAAGCGGTACAATACATACTGTTTCGTTCTTTCACTCACCTTGAACTAACTCTTTTGCTTCTAAAGAGTCCAAGATCTTGCAACAAAGAAAGCTCTTTCAATGGCACAGATTTCCGTCTTGTGGTCCCTTTCGAAAGACGGTGTCACTGCACCAATTGTAGGTACTACAAGTCTAAAAAATCTGGAGGAACTTATTGGTAAGTCTGGACACATTCGTTTGATGTGGGATAGACTCTTATAGGCCTCACTGATTAGCGGTGGCGGATATGAAATTAACACAGGAAGAAATGAAGTATTTGGAGGAACCTTATGTTGCGCAGGATGTTGCTGGACATTTATAAACTGTTCAAATTGTATAGCTATTTTGTGTTGTTGTGCAATGCTCCGATTTGGATTCTGAAGTGGATGGGAGGAGAGACAACAATAAGGCAGTCTGAAGTGGAAGATTGGCAGCATGCAATTAATAATTTTATGGAAACCAATGATCAAGTTAGTTACACCGCCGTCGAACATTTCCTTTTTGGGAATACTCTGGCTTAGGCTGCGCCATAAGCCACAACACTCAACGATCGGTATTTGTTATTCTTTGCGGACAAACCTTAATTATTTTTTCTACTTATTATAGTGTACAAATTTTTGTCAACCTCAGTCGATCGCATTACACTGTGTCACTGAGGGTGAGTATAGCTTACTCCTACACTTAATTTACGCATCGACTTACACATTCTGTAGGCATAAACTCTGTTTAATCTACAGTTCCTGGAGTGACACATGTAGGCTGTTTTTTTTTTTAATTAAGACCCAGAAATTGCTGTGGGATTTATCTCAATGAACAGCCTTATCAAAGCCTTGAAGAGTTTCATGACAACCATGAGAAGGCTACAGCTTGTCGGGTTGCGAGAATTGCTGGCAATGATGCTAGTTTAAACATGATCTGTGGAAGCAGAATTAGACATTTTCACAGAATGTCAGGGAGAGGATGATCCGGCATTCGATATACATCAGACACTCCTCGTTACCGCAAATGTGCAACAAGCCAAGGGCTGGATACTTAATCGCTTGATCAAAATGATGGTCGATTTGTGCTCCCGGATCATAACTACATCCTTGACCACGTTTCCACCTCGTGGTGTGAACGCTTCCTCGTAGCCATGAGTCCTGAACTCCCGTCTCGCAGCGAATACTGGTACGATGACGGCTCCATCATCTTCGTTGTGGGGGATACAGCATTTCGTGTTCACAAGTCGATTCTGAGCCAGCATTCGGATGTTTTTGCAGATCTGTTCACTATTCCAGAGCCCCCTAAGAATGAATCAGACTTCGTGGATGGCTGCTCTGTGGTTCATTTGCAGGATGATTTGAAAGATTTCACGGAAGTCATAAAGGCAATCTATCAACCGTTGTAAGTGGTTGACCTTGATCCCATAGATCTCATACACCTCACACATTACCTGCGGTACAGTTACTTTGACGCACTGCCTCAGGATGCCGACTTGCGTAAGCTTCTCGGATTCATCTCTGGCATTCTCAGGATCAGTACGAAGTACAACTTGGCCAGAATACGCCAAAAATGTATCGACATTCTGCGTGACAAATTCCCCACTACTCTCTACGGATGCGACCAACTGGTATCCTCGGGATACCAGTACAACGCAACGACCGTTGTCAGTGCCATCCCTCTCGCGCGCGAGACCAACGTCCCTGAAGTTCTTCCATGGGCATTCTACATTTCTACCAACATTGAAATTGACACCCTCCTTGCGGATCCGGTCCTCTCCTGGCGAGACAAAGCGCTCTGTCTAGCCGGAAAATCGCAGCTATGGGAACGCCAGAAGGAGGATACGCACAGATTCCTATTTGATTTCGCGAAGGCGCCGGACTGCCGACATGGGTGTAGCTTGCGATTGCAGCAGATGACATGGAGGCATATGGAGGAGCTGAGGAAGAGACCTCACCCGTTGCACGAGTATGATAACTGGGATACACTAGGGGTTTGTACATCTTGCTTACAGCGCGTGCAGGATCAGCACGCCAGAGGGCGAGAGAAGGTGTGGAATGATCTACCAAAGATCTTTCGTCTCGGGACCTGGGATGAGATTCACGAGGAGCAGAATCGATGATGAAATTCTAGTTGCAACATTGTATGGGTAAGGGCCTCCATCAGCAAGACAGGTGTCTCTAGAGTAGCTCTTAACAGAACGACATAGTATTGTAGCATCATAGTGAACATCCCAATGATATAGTGCTAGGCTCTCTACATAGTGACAGAGGTCCTGTTCATAGCATGTCATAGTGCATGCCAGTCTCTTTGTAGTGACACTGAAAAATACATATTACTGCCAAGAGTTTGGTCTCCATCTCCATAGATCTGGCTTCATGTTCAATATATTTAGCTTTACACATTGTAGTGCTATAGAAAGAGTTAATATGTATAGCTGTTGGAGGTGGATTGTGGAGGTGCACGTGTACATGACAGCGCTGCCGCCGCAGAGGGAAACACGAATTAGGAAATGATGGAACTGTATAGTTGGGAAGTGTTTTTTCACGGTGGATCTGGAACTGGTAACACCTCAGTCATTGACATACCCGACTGAGGTGAGCCACACATACTATACTATTTGATACACTAGTGTTAACATGCGTAGTCTTTCTGTGTCTAACAGGTACCTATACTAATACAGTCGTTGACATACCCGACTGAGTCTTTCTGTGTCTAACAGGTTATTGGCCCCATGCTACTCAGTGACCTTCACAATTCAGACAAGTAAAATTTTTTTTAGTAGCTGACCCCAACCCCAAGCACTGTTATGGCTCTGAACCTGACCCTGACCCTGTTTATCCCTCCTTGCCACTCACCACCACATGCTTGAGTCAGGAAGGAGACACATAAAGGAAGAGATGATAAAACATGGGAAAGAGGAGTGGAAAAACAGTGGAAAAGGGTTTAGCTGGGGGAAGCAGGAAAACCATGTGCACCAAGCACCAAGAAACATGAATACTAGTGCCCAGCCCTGGGGAACTCAATAAGCTGGGCATCTAGACCCACTGAGCACAATGACAAATAGTCATGCAAATATGTGCTAGTCCATGCATGAGGAGAGAGAATATAAAAGGGACAAGATTTTGAGGGAGTGAGGCAAGCAGTTGACTTGCCACAGCTTGGAGTCCTCAGAGTTTGATCATCTGGAGCTCATTGTGAGAGGGCTTTTGTATCATGACCAATCAATTTGTCAGACCTCTATTTGGAGTCCAATCACCTAAAAGAAACAATTAGTTTTGCCCCACCAGGTTCCTGGCCTGGTATGCCTACAATGGCTCAAAAAACTGCTCCAATGTTTGGCCTTTTTGGAAAGATTCACATGGTGTGCAACAATTATGTAAGCAAAAAAATTGTAAAATCACATGACATACAACTGCATCCTGGCTTCATAATAATGTATAGAGCTTATTAATAAATCAAACAAAATATTCAATCATTGAGGCAGTTTTTTGACCTACTCTAATTTACTCAAATTTTCATATCTAGTACTTGGTATGGCCTCCATTTGTCTTTATAACTGCTTTGATCCTTCTAGGCATGCTATCTATGAGGCTTTGACATACCTCTGGTGGTATAACCTCTAGATATAAGATGCCTCTGCCTGACAGCAGGGATGCACCTTGCTTTAGACATAGTGAATCTGCAGAGGTTTACCATTTTCTACAGAGGATGCAGTCACTGTTTGAGCATGTAGGTATCTAGAGTAATGGAGAGAGGAAAAGGAGAGTGCTAGAGTATGTGGATGCTCAAATGAAGCAAGAGTGGAGGGGGTTTGACAGCTTTGAGAATGGATACTCCTGGGCAAAGAGTAATGCTGCAGAAATTCACTCCTTGATAAGGAGGTTCAGGGCTGAAGCAAAGAAGTTAGAGAGGGTAGTAGGAAATGAAGTGTTGGTGGATAAGTTCATGGGGTGTATTACTCCTACCCTAGCTGAACTGGTGAAAGAAAGGTTAATCCACAAGCATAGACACTACCAAGATCCAACTTGCAATAGGCACAAGGACAACAAGTATGATTTGTCTGAGGTGCTTGCAATTGTGACAGCTCTAGTAGATAGAACTGCAACAAGGAGACCTGTTGTACTGTACAGTTGTTTTCCATGCTTCAGAGGCCCCAGAAGCATCCAACCTGGCATAGGAAATCCCTAGACTTGTTCTCTTTGGATTTCCCTCTGCCAGGTAAGTAGTTATTATGATATTGTTAGTATATACTCTAATATACTTTTGATCTCCCTCTGTCAGCTATGTGACTGAGCCATAGCCTCCAGAGGTCATCCTTACACCATCATGGTCCCCAGGGGGTTACATAATCCTCAAGTGGCAAGAGCTTAGGTTTGAACCACACCTGTGTAAAAAACACTTTAAACATCATGTGGGTTCTTCAATGCCACCAGGCAGCCACTGCCTGCATGTGCTGACTAGAGAGGCTTTGTTGTGCAGGCTGAATGTGAGCAACCAATCAGCACATAGCATGATGAAGCAATGTGACTACTAGTCTTGTGCCTAACCAGAAAAAGAGAAGGGTTCCCTAGTGCAGCAGAATTGGAAGAGGCAACTTGCTGACCAAGCAAGCCATGGCATGGATAGGCAAGGAAAATAAAATGTCAACATAGTGCTATAGCCCAGGCTGCCAAAGTATTGTGTGGCCCATTTGATTGGAATTGGCTGGGGGTCTATAAATACTGTCTCATGGATCTGCTGATCCTAATCATTGCTGAAAGAAGAGTAGGAGGGATGGCACTTCCAAAAATAATTGTCTGGGACTAGGGAAGGTTAGAGTTGTGGAGCCTTGGCCTTTTAGGGCAAGCATTGCTGAATGTAGCTGGATTTAGAAAATCAGGAAGGCATGTTAGTGGCAGATGGGTTAGGGATTTATAGTGGGAAGTAGTATGAACACTGCTTTGATTAGGCTGAGGAAGCTCAGAAAATTTCAACCTACTCTACCTACACTAATGCTGTGAGGAATACCTGGGATGACATGTTGAAATGCATCCAACATGGAGAAGCAGACAAGTTTGGAGAACTGAAGAAGGGCTTTAAAAAGCTGACAGAAATCATGTCAGTTTTAGTCAATACCAGACACACTCCTAGTCCTGGTGAGAGGCAGCAAGTAGGAACAAAGGATTTTTAAGGAGCTGAAGGAAGGAAATGAAGGAAGCTCTGCCAGGAATACCCACATTAACCAGAGAGACAGCCACAAAATTTCTAGAAGAAAAAGCTAACTTTGAGGATTCTATCCAAAGTAGCATCCAAGTTGGACTTACTTTTGGAAAAGGTGCCAGTTTTGAATGAGAGGCAGGAGGTACCAGTGCAGAACACTGGTAGAAGTTATCTTCAGAGAACTAGGAAGAAGTTGGAAAGGATGGTGAGAAGTTGTGGGAGGTACTAGTGCCACTAACCACCAGGGAACTACTGGATGTGGCACCTGATTTGAGGAAGGTCATGGTCCAGAAATTGGTACCAAAGCCTCCCAGGCCTAAGAAACCCAGCATTTCTAGGATAGCTGCTCAACATTTGGCAGCAGTGGAAAAAGAGCCTGACAAGGTAGATGTTAATGATCTACCTTTGGCAATCCATTTCATTGCAGATGGAACACAATCTGGCTTGCTTACTGGTGCAGTAGTACATCAAGATTGTGTTGCCACTTACTTGGAAAATATTCCTGTAGGAGACAAGCTAGTAGTGGTATATGTAGCTAGGGAGTTGCAGGTTCTGAGATTGCTCAACTTGGTTGTCAATCAAAAGGATAGAGCAGAGGCAATTCTAGATAGTGGGTTACAAATAGTCTGCATGGCTTTAAAAGAGGCTCTCAATCTAGGATTGACCTGGAATCCAGATATTAGGCTAATGATAGAAAGTGCCAATCAGCAAGTGAATGAATCTGTTGATTTAGCACATGATGTGCCATTCACTTTTGTTGAAGGGTTCACTATTTATCTACAAGTGCATATTTTGGAAAGCCCTGCTTATACTGTTTTATTGAGTTGTCTCTTTGACACCTTGACAAAAAGCAACATTCAAAACTTGCAAGATGGCAGTGCTATTATCACTATTCAAGACCCCAATACAGGCTGTTGAACTGCCCTGCCTACTATTGAAAGAGGCAAAATGCCAAAGGTAGGGGCTGCTAGAAAGAGTGAAGCAAAATATTGAATTTCAAGGAACTGGTTGCAGACCAGAAAGAGATTGCAGTAAGTCTTTCTGAGACTCAGAAAGAGAGATAGTAGTGACTGGATATTCTATAGAATATAGTAAATTCAGTTAGGAAGAGTTGAGGGATGTATACTTGCATGCTTTTGCAGCAAGCAATGGATGTGCAGAGAAAAAGCAGAAGACATTGTTAGCATATTTGAATGGGCATTTAGCTCAAATACCTGACAGTTTTGAGAAGCTGCTAGTACAAGAGGAAAACTTAGAGTCAAAAACAGGTGTGGGGAAGACCACCCAAGTATTTTCTAAGAGATACAAACCTGTAGCTAGAAAAGTTAAGCCTGTATTAGGTACCTCATCTGAGAAGTTTAGAATCGAAAGGTGCATTACTAGAGACCTACTGGCAGACATGCCTCAGTTGGATCTCAATCTACCAGAGCTCAAACTTACAGAAAAATATATAGCTGAGTGCAAGGAGATCATTGACCAAGCTCATAGTGATGGTTTTCTTTGGCCAGAAAAGATGAAAGTAGTACATCACCTTATGATACCACAAAACCAGGCTTTTACATAGAATGATTCTCAAAGAGGAAGGCTGAAGGAAGAATTCTTCCCTGCAGTAATCATGCCAGTAGTCCCTCATACTTCATAGATATTGAAGAACATTTCTATTGCTCCAGGTCTTAGTGATAGAATCTGCAAAATGATAAAGCAGAAGATTGAGGCAGGAGTCTATAAATTTCCTAATTCTTCATATCGCTCCCAATAGTTTACAGTGTTAAAGAAGGATAATGAAAGCTTGAAAATAGTCCATAGCTTAGAACTTTTGAACAAGGTGACTATAGCACATTCTGAGTTGCCACCAGCAACTGAGAAATTAGCTAGTTACTTCTCAGATAGAGCTTGTGGAGGAATCTTTGACTTGTATGTATGATATGATGAGTAAATACTAGATGTGCACTTTAGAGATTATACTATATTTCAGACACCATTTGGGGCTCTTAGGTTGGTTACCCTTACTAATAGAATAGATAAATTCAGTGCCTATCTTCCATGATGATATTACATTCATCTTGAAAGATGAGATACCATATGTAACTTGGCCCTACGTTGATGATGTACTAGTTAGAGGACCACCTTATAAATATGAGTTGCCAGATGGTAGTTGTAAAGTTATATCAGAGAATCCAGACATTAGGAGATTGGTATCTTTCAATATGAATAGAGTGTTACAAAAAATCAAATATGCAGGGAAAACTCTCTCTGGGAAAAAGTCAGTAGTATGTGCAGATGAGATTGTAGTTGTTGGCCATAGATGCTCTTATGAAGAGCAGAAGCCAGAGACCAAGAGATTTGCCATAGTAATGGAATGGAATGACTGCAGAGATAAACATGAAGTAAGATCATTCTCAGAGATGGTACCTTTAGATTCTTTATCAAGGACTATGCCAAGATAGCAGCATCTATCAATAAACTTACTCAGAATGATGTACCTTTCACTTGGGGAGAAGAGCAGTGCTCTGCAATGGCACAAATGAAGAAGTTGCTAGCAGAAAGTGCTCCTTTAAAATCCATTGACTATAAGTCAGAAGGTGCAGTAATTCTGTCAGTGGATACATCCTGAATGGCAGTGGGTTTTGGAATTTTCCAAGAGGACTTATACAATCCTAAAATTTACACTTGTGTCAAGTTAGGATCTATCATCCTAAATGAGAGGGAAGTGAGATTTTCTCAACTAAAAAGAAAGCTAGGGACAAGCATGGAGTAGTTATTATGATATTGATAGTATATATTTTAATATACTTTGGATCTCCTTCTGCCACCTGTATGACTGAGTCATAGCTTCCAGAGATTGCTCTTACAAAGGTAAAATGAGGCATTGTAGTCTGCTGGACTTAATCAAGATTGATCTATGATTGGTTTGAAGAAATCATTCTTGGAGATTAGTCTGTGATTGAGTCCCATCAAAATGTTATTGCTGCTTCAGCTTTTGCCATTTGAATTGACAGTGTTGGCTTTTTTACATTGCTGGGTCATCTGAGGTTATTATTTAGTCAGTTGACTGGTTCTTAAAGGTGTGCTAGTCTACAGTTTTAAGCATTTGTATATGTTTTTTTAAACAAATTCCGAGGTTTACTTTAGTAGACTGAGATTTTACTACCTGCTTTGGCACACATTTTGTCCTCAAAATTTGTGCCCTTCACATGATTTTGGCCATTGCCATGTCTCTGCTTCTATCAGCTATATCTTTGAAATTTGCTCCCTTTCAGCTATATTTACTGGCTATTACTACCATGTTCTCAATATTTGCTCTCTTTTAGCTATTTTTACTAGCTATTACTACCGGCTATTATGTTCATCCTCACTTGTGTTTTCTTTAAATACATATCTACATAATTTTCTTGTATTGAGCATGTTATTGTTTGTTTATTCCACTAAGTCGAGGGATTATATTTGCTCTTATATATACAAATGTGTTTTTTTATTTTGTTTATTTTGCTTTTATTTTGTTTTTGTTTTTAATTTAATTTATTTTTTGTTTATATGTTTTTTTTATTATATATGTAATTTATTATGCTTTCTGTCAGATGTATGAAGATTTCATGATTTCTTTGCTCAAGCAGTCTTTTATATCATCTACTTACACTAGATAGGTAGCTATCGACTTGTCAGTAGTAATGAAACATTATTGAACTAATGAGCTGGTGAACATCAAAAGTGGGGAAATACAAAAGTGAATAAATATGTATAAGTTGGGGTTGCATTAAAAGAAAATAGAAAGAAACTTTCTTGTCGACCTGCTAGTTATATAAGTTGATGTTATATAAGCTGCTGCTCTTGTAAGCTGTTGCTCCAAATGTAATATTAGAGTCTAAGTAGTTGCAAGCAAATACAGTTTATTTGGTAATACATATAATGATGCAGTAATACTATCAAAGTAACTAAAATGAGAAGGATTGATGGGGGAAAAACAAATACAGGTACAGGAAACTCAGTAGAGAAGAAAGCAGAACAACAATATAGTCAGACCTAAGCAAGTGTCTATGAATCGTAGTTAAAACTATATGTGATTGTCAAAGATTAACAAGGCCGTTATTGACAATGTGACAGCAAATATAGTTGAGTATAATGGTCACAATTAAAGGCTTTTTGATTAATTTAATCATTGATCAGATATGTGACTTGTATGTGTGGGATTATGAATACACATCATGGTTGGGCAACCACTATCTGTCTCTCTCCTTGTTGCTATTATCTGATGCATCTACCTTCATTCTATTCTAACCCTTGTCTGAAATGTCTCTCAGCTTTCTCTTTAGTTTGTTCTTAGTTCCTTTTGTTGGATACTAGGTTCTGTGGAGTCTTTATTGTTGTGTTTACTGTGTTGTTTTGTCACTCACTTTCATGAAGCTAGACTAATGCTCGATAAGAGTCATAGATCTTAATATGAGAAGCATTTTGAGTTTTCCATCCATCAGGTTAACAACTTGGAACAATAGCTAGACAGAAGCAAGGTCTTTTACTTGGAATTTTTCCAGCTTGTAATATTTGTATCTTAAGATTCCTTCAGTTTTATTTGTTGCTCTATTGTGTTGTACTTATGTTGTTCTGTTCCTTTCAGTTATCTTCATTTTCAAAAATTGAACCATGTTGTCTTTGATAATCATGAATCCTGTTTATGTTATTTTATTTGTGAGCTTGTACAAATCTAGTTCTCTATTTATAGGAATGTGCTGTTTGTTCTTTTCCATGTTGGATGTCAGTGTAAAAATCCTGTTCGCTATGTTGAGTGATCTTTCTTGCTGTCCAAAAAATGTGTCATGACAGCATTTGAGTTGCCCTTCTGTGAACTCAAGTTTAAAGTACTTGCTGATTTCTGTTGCTACTGTCATTGTATTATCAAAATGTTTTGTTTCTAGACCATCCAGCTTCATATATTGCTTCATGTATTTTAGCTGTCTGTAGTTGCTGCCTTATGTGATTAGACTCTGTTATCTTGGACTTCATTGAACACACCTCATGCACATTTCTTTTTTCAGTGGCAGGAGATCCTTTTTGCTAATGGCTTCATATATTGTGAAAACTACTTCCTCATCTGATATCTTACTGTCTTTGTGAATGTACATTAGTTACCATGATTGAGGTTTGTTTACCTCCTTTGTTTTAATGGCTTCTGCCCATCTTGGTTCCTGTCATTTCTTGTATGTTGATAGCCTGACATATATTGTGCTATTTGGTTACTTACATGTGTGATGCTGGTCAGCATAACTTCATTTTCTTCCTCTCTTTTTTATATGGCTTTTTTGATCACAGTTTCTTAGTTGTATAATGAGTTTATTGATGATGAAGTATCTGTAAGCATTGCTTACTTGCTGCCTCTATGTTGTAATCTGCTTCTAAGGTCATTTTTATTATGATATATCAGCTGTAGCTCTGTTAGCAGAATACATCTGTCAGACAGTGGCTAAACATACATTGTATTGCTGCAGTATCTTGATATTCTTCTAGTTTGTTGTGCTATCAGTGTATTTTTTATAGTATCAGTGAGTGCCTTGTCTATTTTCCTGTATATGACATGAAGTATCTTGATTTACCTGTTCCATACCCAGTTTGTTTTCTTCTTTTTGTCCTTGTCTTTTTTGGTATGTGCACTTCAATTATTTGGTACCTTCTCTTCTGTGCCTGGCATCTTGACAGTGTTTGCAGTCTGTTGCCAGTGGTACATTGATATCTGGCTTTGTTTCTGGCTTTGTTTTATCATTCACAACTGTTTGAAAACAGACCTTTGTGTTGTTCTTTTGCCTCTCTTTCTCTGTCCTCCCATTGATGAATCTACAATGTGTGTTGCCCTTCTGAGGTTCCAGCTTTTAAGGTACCATTTTACAAGTTGTGGATTTGTAATGCTTGTGTTCTATTTAAAAGTCCTGCCACACCTTCTGTGAATGTCTTATTGGGTTTTTTATTTTACTTCATTCAAAGGAAGAGAAACACCATTCTTTACATTATGCTTTCTTTCTCTTTTTGATGCAATATGCAGCTTGTTGCTCTATATAAAAGTGTCCTCTGTCTACTGTCTTTGATAATCCTTGCTTTGCCTCATCTTTTTCTCTGTGTTTTTTTGTTACGTATGAACCCATACCACCTTGCAAGTTAAAGTCTGAAGAGACTAAGGCCCAGACACTTGTTGACCAGCTCAAGGCCATGTATGTTCTATATTGTTGTCTTTGATTTTCTCTTTTTTTTTGTTAAAAAAAAAAAACTTGTTATCCTTAGTGCAGGAGTATGGATAGATTGCAAGTGTGTGTACAGATCTTTCAGTTGCAACTGGTCTTGCTTATTTGCCTGTCATAGCATATTTGATAGTATTTCTGCAGTGGCAGCTTCTGAATCTGAAACAGCTGATCTGTCTGCTGAGTGAGCACTCATTTTGTGTTGTAATATATGGTGCTGATATTCTTTAGGTCTATTAACAGCAGGTTGCTGTCTAAGCAAAAGGTTTCTGTCTTGCATGATAGGTTCATGTGTTACTTGTTATGTTTGTAACTATCCTTTTACTTAATATCTCAGTGTCAGTTCTGTTAATGTTCCTGCCATGCTATCATCCAAGAAAAAGAGGGCTGTATCTATTCTGTCCATTAATACTCCTGTCATGTTTGTATCTCCGTTCTCCTTGTTGCTTTGCTTGACTGCTATTATGTAGCTGGTCTATGGCTAGGTTGACTGCTGAAGATGTGACCTTGTCATCAAATAGTTGTACTATGTACATGATTTGTGATTTGTTTGCATTTATATGTGGTTTTCCTTACATTTCATACTTTTAAGACACTCCAATACCATGATAGAGAAGGCTTTGTTTGTGACTCAGTCAAGCTCTAAAAGGTTGCATGCCAGAGCTGTGGTCAAGGCTGCCAGTCTAATTTTGGATGACAATTTTGCTCCAAAAAAATTATTGAATTGTTTGACAATGACAATAATGACTTGCTTGTTGTGTCAATGTGGATTGTTTCTTTTATGTTATTAAATTGTGCTCATTTTGTTTTTTTTGCTTTGGTATAGGATTGCTAAGTGGCCCTATCTAGGCCACTTGTTAAAAAGTCAATGCCTGTTGTGGCAGCTGGCAACAATAATGTTGACAATTGAGAAGTTATGTAAAATAATAGCAACATACTATTAGACTTTATTGTTAATGATGGTTCTGCTCCTGATTGTGGACTGTCAAAAGATGGCAAGTTGCCTATGCCTCTCATCCCCATTTTGTCTGCTTTGTCTGCTTTATTCTGATTGTGGACTGTCAAAAGATGGCAAGTTGCCTATGCCTCTCATCCCCATTTTGTCTGCTTTGTCTGCTTTATTTTTGATTGTCTGTCCAGATGCTATTGAATCATATGTTGATTTTTCTCTTTATCTGTGTACTTTGTCTATTGATGTCTTGCTGCAGCATTGATCCTTTCATTGATCCTGTAAAAGAGGTTGCAGTAGAGGCTATCATACAGCCTTCTATTCAAGAAAATTTTATGATGTTGACTTATCAAGGACTGCCATTTTTTTAAGTGCATACTATTGTCTACTATTTTGCTTGCATTTATTCAACTTGTCATCAGGAAACAACTCAGAATCTAGCCTTTTGGATATGACAAAATAAACAGTGATGGTAAAATTTGTTATGCGTGCATTGGTGTTGTTGCTAAGCACATGAATAAAGACAATTGGACATGTGATTTGCTTCTTGTCTTGCATTTTTTCTGTTCTTATGAATGACTTTTTTGATAGTTTGTTGTTCTCTTTCCTTTTATTCAATTGTCATGCCTTTTATGTTAACTTGTCTAAGGTTGACTTAGCTCAACTAAATGCTCCAAAGCAGCAATTGACCCTTTGGAATTTGATGAGCCCCTTTTGTGTCTGTATTATCTCTGGAGTGGTAACTGCCTCGCATCTATTTAATAGTTCTGTTCTTGTTGGGAGTCTATCTGACAAGTATGGTCAGCATCACATCGAGATTGTTGAATTCCATCAGAAGTCTTTTTGGCAGTTTGCTGTTTTGGGTTGTATTTTCAATCTCCCTGATAGTGTTTGAGGTACTCTTTCTAGTAATAGTGTGGCATTTGTTACTTGAGATGAGGGTAAAACCCCTACATACAATGTCGGTGAGTTGTGTTTTATTTTTCTATTGGTTCTGCATTTGATGTAACTTTAGATGGTGGGTATGTGACCTTCAAGTCCAAGAGGCTCTCT
This sequence comes from Termitomyces sp. MG16, assembly GCA_003313075.1. Classification (NCBI taxonomy): domain Eukaryota; kingdom Fungi; phylum Basidiomycota; class Agaricomycetes; order Agaricales; family Lyophyllaceae; genus Termitomyces; species Termitomyces sp. MG16. Next base: position 22,763 of record QGOA01002403.1, read on the forward strand.
GGTATAAAAAATAACTCAATGTTTACCGAGATAGATGCTCCTATGTTCAAATCAGCTGGAGTTGCTGATCTGTATAAGCTGATTGTTGAGTTTGATCAAAAAAGTGCCTGTTATGCTCATTTCCTGATGGTGTTCTAACATTTTCTTAGTTTCTATATATGATGGTAGGATAGAAATCGGTCAACCATTCTGTTTTATGCCCAGTGACTTTAATTCTCTTTCTTCTTGGCATCTATACAAAAACAACAATGTTGAGGTTCCAGAAAGTTCTGTCATCAGTGTTGGGTTTAGTGCTAACTGGTATGAGTCCAGTGGTCTCAAGTACGTTGGTGTTAGTTGTATTTGAATATGTTCTTACATTTTTCAGATATCTCACCTTGAACTTGCTGTTTGTCATTATATTGCACAATCTTACTTATGTGATGTGTCTTGTTGAATCTGCTCCTGTGATGGATTGCACCAGTGCCACTAAGAGGAAGGCCAGTCTAAGGAGCATAAGTAGTTACCACTTTCACTGCTCTTTCTTTGTTAGTCGACTGCAGCAAAAAAAAAAATACCATAGTGATGGTTGCTTCATATGTAATCTGTTTTGTACTCATGAATTGCCCATTTCAACAATGAGATTGTCTGTGTATAGTGCCTGGCTATTAGTCCATTTATTGCTCATTGTGTTTAAACATGCATCATTCACAAAGTATGCATATATCTAATTTGGTGCAATGTCTCTCATGTACAATTGACAGGGAGCCGATAGTAGTTTAACACACACACTCTCAATACCTATGTGTTCTGTTGAATACTGAGCAATGCTTGATCCATGATACTAAACAATGCTATCATACCTATACAGAAAGGCATACTACATTACAGTTTGATACAAGCACAAATTAATGCATGTATTTCCTTGCAAACCAAGACTTTGTGGGCAACAGGACACACACACATTGAATATTTTCCTTTTTTAGAGTAAACATATCTAACCAATACTATGTTTTTTATCAGTTTTATATGCCCTGGTTATATAATTGTAGATTTTTGACTGTTCCACCAATGTTCAAACAATGCAGGATAGCATGACTTTTTGTAACATAGTCTCTCATATCCTGTCACAATTTTCTGGCATGTCTGCATCAATGCCACCTAGGTCCTATATTGTGTAACTGCATAATAAGGAAGAATGTATGTAATGTTACGTTTGCTATCAAAACTTTACTGCATGAATACCATTTGCCTGATACATGGCCTTGTTTGGACCAACACATTGTTATTAGCTCAACTCTTTCTATAGTAAAATTGTTTGTGGGATCTGGGCTTAGAATACTAGGGTATTTGCATTTATCTGAGTTTAGAGCTTTTAGTAAGAGTGGTCAATTGTTCATGCACAAGTTCTTTGAATGTCAAAGATTGCTTTGTAAACCTAAACGTATCCTCAGACAATCTATAAGTGGTGGTAAAACCTATGCATTCTCCTTTGCACAAGTAGATATGTATATTGACATGAGTCAGGGCAAACACAACTCACAATATGTATTCAAATTCATCAATCATGCAGATGATATAGATTTGCTGTCATATCCGATTATTGCAGGATATGTGCATGCTAGGCTGCTTTTGTCTACCCTTTTACAGTATTTCATATTGAAGCAGCTACGATTTATAGTGCATATACATGAGATTGTGCTGTCTAAGCATTTGAGAGCATTACATCCAAGTCATTTATTTAATTCTCACACTTGCTCAAAATGTGTTAGTTAGTCTACTATATTGACAGCTGATCTCAGTTTACAAGCAAGAAACATACTGAGACATTCTGTAGTGCGTAATCACAAGCATGAAATTGTTCTTAAGGCAGATGTTTGGGGCCCTGACAAAGCCCAAATTTCCCTCTGCACCTCTTATACCAAGCCTAACTACTCAAATCATATATAACTTTTGCAATGAAACAAGTTCAGCACAATTAGAAGAAAATGGTTGTGCTGTTTGTGGCTTGCTGTGCCTAGTTAAGAATATGCATACTCTAAAAAGTATGAAAGAGTTTCTTGATGTGTTATCTGCCAAAGAAGTTACTAGAGTAGAGAGGTGTTCAGGAATGGAATCTTTGAAAAAAATAAGAGGCTCAATGTTGGATCATAGATGCAATTCTCAGAGTGCAGGATCCCATTGTTGAAGGGCAAAGTTCTCAAGTATGCACTTGCAAATGATTTTTGGATTAGTGCTGTTCCAGTTGTTTTGTTCTGTTTAAATTAGATTGAACAGCTCTTTGTTGCCAAAGTATGCAGATCTCTCTGTTTCACAAATGTGTTGTCCTTGGGTCTCAGCAAAATGAACACACATTTGATCACTTTTGAATCTCCCATTGAAAGAGTTTATCATGTACTGCCTCCTCCAAGGACTGACATGGACAATGTTTTGGCTATTCTATTTACAGGGCCTTGTCAACCTACTGGGGAAGATCTCCAATAATTGCCCTTGCTTGTCTGCCAACACATCATGAAGCAGGCATTGGATTGGCTCAAGCTTAATCATTCTGCTTATATGGACATTAAAATATATGATAGCAATCTGGATGACTATCCAGAAGATACACTACCTATAAAGGTCATTTACAAAGAGTCTTTAGAGAAAAACAGAACAGTCAACCCTGCCATTTACAAAGTTGATAGAAACAATGGGGTATCAGCTAGTAATTGTCCTTTTGTTGTGCATTGTAGGACGCCATCCTCACTTAGACAGAACCAATAGACAATAGAACCTCGCTGTATTCGATAGGCGAGATAATATGTGTATACACGAAATAAGGCGAAGTGGTGATGGTAAGAACCAGAGAAGTAATTGAGCGGGATCACCAATCCCCATCAGATACTAACAGTACTAAATACTGAGTGGTCGTAATCGTAGGATTACACCCCTCCCCAACCAAAAAAAATGTTATCGTGCAATGAAAAATGAAATGAAAGGGAGCAATGTTAGTAAGATAAAAAAAACTGCTTGCGCGGGTGCGTCAAAAACCCCAAGGGAAAAGCTACCGGCGGCAGGCACATGGTGAAGGAGAACATCTCAAATTGAGCCTCTACCATCTCCTGCCAACCAGACATCGAGGACCTCATTGTTTGTGAGTTCTTGACCGGACTTCCATTTGTCGTGTTCTGGACCATAATCTTGGAACCTGACCAAATATTGCCACCCACGACCTTTTCGTCGGGCGTCCACGATCTTTTCGACATAATGCTCTTCAAGTCCTGTATCCGGGGCAAAAACAGGGCCAGGTTCTTCAAACTGTTGAGACGGGAACAGTAAGGCATTATTTTCTGTGTAGAACAAAAGCTTTGATGTGTGATATCTTCCGTATGCCTCAGGGTTGTTTGGCCTGAATACCGTCACATTCGAAGACTCTGGATGAACGTCAGTAACAATAAAGGGACCGTCATACCGGGGCATAAGCTTTGCCACTCGTTTTTGTCCCTTCTTTTTGTATTGCCGTCGTCTGTCTTTTGTACATACCAAAACCCGATCCCCAATTCGAAAATCGCAATCGTCTGCACGAGTTTTATTTGCCTGAGCGGCCTGCTGTATTTTGGCCTGCAATAAGTTATCCTGTGCCGTCGCAGTATCGACAGCCAATTTCTCAATCACCTGACGCACCGTATCCTCTTCCGATTCACTAGGCTCTGTCGCCGCAATCAATGGTGGGATTATGCGTGAAATGTGTCCCATCCTTAATTGGAACGGCGAGTACCCTGTAGATTTGTTCACTGTGTTCATGATGTCGAAACGGACACGTCGTAGTGCTTGAGCCCACCCTCTTTGGGTTCTGTCGACATGGAAACGCAATGCCTGTACAATTGTTTTATTTGAACGTTCACTGGCTCCATCTGTTTCAGGGTGGTATGCCGTTGACATTTTCATTTTCATGCCAATAAGTCATGTAAGGTGCTTCCAGAAACACGATGTGAACAATTTATCTCTGTCACAAACAATGTTAGAGGGAAGACCATTTTCACAATACCAATATTCGAAGAAAAGCTCAGCTAGCTGTGGCGCTGTGATATCAATGCGTGTCGGAATGATAAAAATGTCAGAATGAAGTCGATCTGTCATCGTCAGTATACAATTGAATCCGTCATCCTCCAGCAGGGGCCCCACGAAGTCCATTGCAACCGATTCTCCTCGCCCCTCCGGCACTGGCAATGGGTGAAGTGGTCCCATGGGCCATGTGGTTGGTGATTTGTAACATTGACATTCTGCACATGCAGGGATGTACCCCTCCTCCAAATCTCGACGCATCCTAGGCCAGTAGTACGACCAGCGTAAGGCTTCATACACTTTTTCAAACCCGAAATGGCCTAGAGAATCATGAGCAAGACGAAAAATCCGTTCGCGTAGATTGCCTGTATGAGGCACAAGCAAACGTGATCCCAAGAACCATATGCCATCCTTTTCTATCAGCGATGTCATTCCTCGGGCTGCTGCCAGCAAGTTCTTGCACCATGGGTCGTCATTGTACCCTTCACGTAGGTCATTTAAAAATCCTTTGTCGACTGTTATTGTTTGCACAGATGACATGGCGGTGTCTGGGGTCACCTTCTCGCGAGCGAGCTCAAACGCCACCGCGAATGGAGAAGCTTCTCCGACCGAAATTACTGCGTTAATACACTCCGTGATTAAATTGTTGTCGTGCATGTCTGCCAATGAACGTGCCTCTTTTTCTGACAACTTTGTATCCGGTAAGTTGTACGGGAGCCTTGATCATGCGTCGGCCACCATATTGTCCTCCTCTTTGACGTATATCATCTTACAATCAAACTGAGATAAGAATTCCATCCAGCGAGCTTGGCGGCGTGATAGATCCTGTTGACTTTTGAAATTTAGTAGGGTTTTGTGGTCTGTGAACACCACGAATTTTGACCCAAACAGATCCGCTCGCCATTTCTTCAATGCCCTCACAATAGCCAGCAATTCCTTCTCATGCACCGGGTAATTTAACTCGGCGCCTTTGAACGTTTGGCTTTCAAAAGCTACTGGGCGAGCGGTTTCCCACGTTTCTCCGAAAGACAGCACTCCCCCTGAACGAAAATCACTCGCGTCAGTCGTAACGTAGATTGTCTTTGATGTGTCTCGATGGTCGATTGTGGTCAAACAATCGCAGCTGATCACTAACTCTTTGATGCAATCAAATGCATGTTGGTGTTTCCACGACCAAGTGGGAAAGTCTCGCTCACACTCCTGCGTGGTTAACGTGTTGAGAATTCTGGTATACTCAGCCAGTTTTGGCAAAAATCCCGCAATGTACCTCACAAGACCCAGGAAGGATCTGACGTCCTTCGCTGATCGCGGAGTTGGCCATGCTAGAATACAATCAACCTTCTTACTGTCAGCCTCAATACCCTTGGCAGAGATGTGATGGCCCAGGAAGTCGATACTAGTACGGTACAGGTGGGACTTTTTGAGATTTACAAACATACATGCTTTTCTCAGTGCCTCCAATATTCTGCGAACATTTTCATGATGTTCTTCTAGTGATTCAGACCAAATAACGATGTCATCCAAGTAAACATGGCAAATTTTGCCAATGTACTCTCGCAGTGCGGCAGTCACACGACGTTGTTGAATGGCAGGTGCGTTCCTTAACCCCATAGGCATTACAAGCCACTCATACAGTCCGAACGGTGTTGATACCGCCGTCAGTGGCACATGCTCGGGGTCTATTCTCATTTCGAAAAACGTGTTGGTTAAATCCAAGACAGCGAAAAATTTCCCTTTTGCACAATCATGTAATATGTCTTCCACCCTTGGAATAGGATGGTTGTCTGGCACTGTTGCCGCATTCAGAGCACGATAATCATTGACCCAACGTGGTAATGCGGTGGAATCTGCTTTTGGGATCAAAAAGGCTGGCGATGCAAACTGCAATGCAGATGGTTGAATACGCCCTGCTTGCAAGTGGTCGTCAATCAGCATTTTCCACGCTTCACGATATTTACGTGGGCATTGATACATTCGAGTTTTAATCGCATGGTCGGCGTTCTTCAACTTAATCTGCACCAGCACGTCTTTCAGAAGGTCTTTTACGTTTACGGTTGGCTCAAACACGTCTTTGAACTCTTGTTTTACACGTTCGTCATGCTTTTCCAGTGTTTGTTCCATTGCTAACTCTTCTATTCGTAGACGGATAGCGGCAACCACATTCACTTCCACGACCTTTTCAAACAGTCCCAGTCGCTCCATGTTCTCCAAACGCATGCTACACACCACTTTCAACTCTTTCATCAACTCTTTACGGTTGTTAACTGTCTCCTTCATTTTCTTTCTCCACGGCACGAACTTTCGGACAAACTTTTTCTGTTGTAGTTCAGGATGTAATAAGTCATACATCGTACGTTTGTCTATAACAGTATCTTTATCATGGTCAATTACAATGTGATTTGTCTTTAAAAACGGACGACCAAGAATTATAGGGTAACATAAGTTCGGTGCGACAATAGCTCGTTCAGTATTCGAAGTCCACGTTTTGTCAAGAGACGTCGTTGATAATTTACAATATTCGGAGAGTACAGTGGGAACTTTCTTTTCGGAGTTTGACAGTGCAACGGACACAATAAGCGGTTCTTTCAAGCGATATTTTCGAAGTCCAAGGCGGTGAACTAAATCTGTGTCCATGAGCACAAGATGTGAGCCGTCGTCCAATAACATCGGAACAGTGATAGGGGATTCAATCTCTGGTCCCGTAACGGTCCCATTCCAAACAAGATGTGAAATTGAAACAGGGACGTCACTCACATCAGAGTCCTCATCCAAGGTAAACTCCTCAATCTGACCCCCTCCCTCAGGAGAAGTCGGCAACACGGCGGCAACAGTAGCAGTAGAAGTAGATGCAACAGACGAGACGGTGGCAGCAACAGGTCGTGATGCATGTGCACCTGAAGCTTTCAGTGCATCTATGCGTGCTTGAGTCCACGTCTGATACTTTGCGGGATCTGGAAAAGATTCTGTACAGTTACTAGTCCTGCAGGACACAAAAGGGCAACAACACCGATAACATCCACTGTTGTCTCACAGGAGACGCTTTTCTTCATCCGTCAACGGTGGCAACCTTCCTCCCTTCTGCGCCGCCAAAACGTTCGTAGTGGATGTGTTCGATTTATTCACTGTAGTCAGAGGTTTCTTAGACTGTCGGAATACCTCGTCCGCTATCTCTCTAGCCCATTTCTCCGATTGGCGCCGAGTATTATTCAATAATCGAATGCTGTTCAACCATGTATGAAAGTCCACGGTGGCATCCAAATTGCGCTCGAAATACATGACCGAGAGTGCGGAATCCAATTTCGCCTCAATTTGTGTGCGAAGACGGGCAAGATCGAAATGAGATGGCGTTCCAAGCAATAACGAATTCTGTTTCTGAATATATGACATGAAATCCCAAAATGTTTGTCTCTTGTGATTGAAGTTTGCCAACAGAATGCGAATACGGACCCTCGGTTCCCAATCCGGAGGTAAATAGTTTGCCCGAATCTCTTTCATAAATTCTTCAAAAGACAGTTGAACAATATGCTCTTGTTGGCCCGAAATCCAATCCCGCATGCGGTAATCCTTGATCCCCACCAGCAGGTGACGAACCTGGTCGGACTCCTTGATACCCTTGATGTCGAAGAAATCCCGGCACGCTGTTTCATAGTCTTTAGCTATTTCCGGTGTTAAGTCTCCTTCCGTCAAAATAGGAGGCTTAGTGTAACGATCCTCGACGGTCGCCTGTTTCGGTCCTGGTTCGGTAACAGTTGTCATCTTGCAACGGTTGGATGCGGGTAAGGGTGCCGGAGAAGAAGAACTGTCAGAAGGTACAGTTCGCTTTTGTAACGGCAAGGAATTAAGTTCCTCCTGTCTTTCGGACGGTTCTGCAGTGGCAGTGGTGGGCAGGGAAGACAATGGAGAGATATTTACAATCTGTTTGTGCGCACTACGGCGCGGTTTCAAGGGAACAGAAGTAGGAGACGTTTGAGGCAGCTTGACAACCGGCAGAATGACGTGGCATCCCGAAATTCAGGACCCCCCCCCAAGTATATGTGTTCGAAAAATTGAGAGAACAGACCGTAACATCTTTCCCCAAGTCTGTGTTCCAAAGGCGGGATGGTCGACTTTGATTTACCATCTGGTCGACCGAAATACAGCTCAGAAAAGGACTGATGACAGCGAAAGGTGGATATTGTCAAAAAAGTGTAGGACGCCGTCCTCACTTAGACAGAACCAATAGACAATAGAACCTCGCTGTATTCGATAGGCGAGATAATATGTGTATACACGAAATAAGGCGAAGTGGTGATGGTAAGAACCAGAGAAGTAAGTAATCGAGCGGGATCACCAATCCCCATCAGATACTAACAGTACTAAATACTGAGTGGTCGTAATCGTAGGATTACATGCATAGACTAATGGGCAAGAGCCTATTGGCAAAAACCAAAAATGAGCTTAAAGGCATTGCTTTGAAGCACTGGCACTTCAATGGCAAAGCACTGCTAATTGGATATTTATCCTGTCTGGTTAATTGGATGAAGGATGCAACTGTTTATTCTCAAATATTTCCCTGGTTGTTTCCATATAGCTTTGAAGATCCAGGCTGTGTAAAAAAGGCTATATCTCTGTTAAGGTTCACAAAGGCAATCTGCTCATGTATTATAATAAGCAGTTCCAGAATGATACTGGCTTTCCCTTTGCAGCATATAGTCATAAGCAGATCAGAGCCGCAACTACAGAGAAGTTTCTGACAATTGAAATAAATGACTTTCCTCATATTGCTGAATGCATAGCAAGTCTTGACGTGGAATTACTCAGAAGTATGGCTGATCATATGGCCAAAGACAAAATCATCAAGTCCATGAACTAGAAGGAATAGAAATGCTTCAAAGTTATTGAAGATATTGATTCCTTCATCGGTGACTTCCTTACAGGAACAATGGACAAAGTCATAGATAACATTGAAAAATCCAAGAAGATGCCAGAATATATTGATCTCACATGGATAATGCCTCAGCCCCCTCCTCTCAATCATTTGTGTCAGAGTAAACAAGAAAATTCAATTAACAGACTCTCAGTATCAACAGTCTGTAATGCTTCTACAGACAATATACCCGATGCTGGTCAATCTGACCCTTAGGCACCACTCCAGAAATGTATCGGATGTGAGGAGACGTCTAATTGGTGGACTCAATTCTGTAACACTATAGATAACATTATATTTAGGTCAAATGTGCATACCTGTTATACATCATATAAGAAGGACGGAAGTAAAAAATTAGGCAAAAAGAATAAAGAGTGTCTAGACAACAAATGGGCCAGATGTAAGGCTCAGTTTCCCAAAGAACTCTTCCAACAGACTGAAGTCGACTCTCTAACAAGTGTGCTCAATATGTGTAAAGCAGAACCATGGCTAAACACATTTACCATATCTTTGAGTTATTTGTTTAGATGCAATACTAATATAACTAGTCTTTATTTAGGAATGGTGGTCAGAGATGTCCTTTTATATGTCACTAAATATATAACTAAATTGTCGCTTAAAATATATACAGCATTTGAGGCTGTTAGCATAGTGCTCACAAAATACCAAGATATTATTAATAGACCTCTCCTACAGCAAGAAAAGGCAAGGTCTCTCATGACAAATAACATAATGAGTGCAAAGTTGGAAATAGGTTCTCCAATGATCTGTATATATCTTCTTAGTAATTTCAATCATTACACTGACCATAAATTCACCAATATTCATTGGCCCAGCTTTATTCGCAAGGTCAAATGTGCTTGGCCCAATGATTAGCCAACTGACATTTCATACAAATGTGACAAAATAGTGATTATCAGAAAGAAAGGCTGGGTGGTGGGACTATTTCCTGTGTTTGACTACATATACCATGGCATAGAATTGTACAACATGACATTGTACAAATGGGCTTCTAGATGTGAATAAGTAAAATCAACTTGTAGAGGGAACAAAAGTTCCAAGTCTAAATTGGCCAACACCCTGACTATCAACTTTACAGACAATCATCCCTTGTTAAACTCTCATGCTACTCTGGTATATCTACCAGGGCAGAAGCACATGTCCAATTTCATAGGTCCTACTCTTTCAAGATATGATAAAGAGGATAGAGACAAATACTGCATCACAATGCTTACCTTATTCAAGCCTTAGCATTCAGGTGCTAATTTAAAAAATATATATGATTTATGGAGCACAACATTTGACAACCACCATGTTACTGAAAGGCAATTGTGTCTTATGGCTAATATGACTATTAAATATGAGTGTTTAGATGCCCATGACAACTTCTATGCACAGTTGAAGCGAGGCGGTGTGGCATTCTCAGAAATGGATAATTCAGTTTCCAATGTTAAAGATATCAAACAAAAGGATTATATAGATAACAAAGATAACAGACAACTTGAGGACTACAGGATAGACCTTGACTGTAGTAATGAGCTTAGCAAAACTGAACTAAAATGTTGGAGAGACATGGCTATTATGACTTCCACTATAACGAGCCTGAATTGGAATAAGCCTGTAATGGACCAAACCTCCCCTGTTACAACAAAGCATTTACCTTTAGTGTCAGACATTCCCAGTACTTACTGGAGACATAAGGTCAGTGAAATTCATATGTCCATACTAAAAGATAGGCAAAAAGACATGTTGTCTGTTTATGAACAGCACGTTGGAAGATTAAACAAACAAAACAAGCTGGGCATTGTGGAAGTATGTGATTGTAGTTTCCTAGAGAAAAAACATTTAAATATCAAATGGGAACCCACTATGTCTAAAATTACTACTAGTTTCAATCTTAATGATGAACAAACCAGAGCATTTAAAATAGTGGCTAACCACGCTGCCACTTCTAATTCTGAATAGTTGAGAATGTATATGGGGAGTATGGAGGGCACTGAGAAAATACAGGTGTTTAAGGCCCAATACTTTGCAGCCTATAGAGAATCTCATAGGTTTGCAGTGGTTGCTTCTACTAGCACTGCAGCATTACTGTTAGGTAGATCGACTTATCATTATCTGTTTAGAATTAATGATATGGTATATGATTCTCTGGCACAACTGGCCCAAGTAAAGTCATGCCTTATTGGAGTGCAATATATATTTTTCAATGAAGTAATCGTGTTGTTTTGCAGGGATATATACAAGATATCAGCATGCCTTGCTCAAATTACAGGTCTGTTGCACCTCTCTTTTGGTGGTATGAACATGGCGTTTGCTGGCAATTTTGCCCAGCTCATGCCAGTAACTAGCTGTGAAAATGCAGTGCTGTACAGTCACAGTATGGGTATGTGATCTATTGATCTGAACAAATAAAAAGCAGCATTGGATAAAGCAGTTTGGCACCAAGTTACTACAGTGGTCATATTGAGACAGAATATGAGACAGACAATGCAAAGTCCAGACAACAAATTCTTTAGAATGGCCCCTGCTAACATGAGGTATCAAGCATGCACCAAAGATGATATCCAGTTCCTAGAGTCTCAGCAAGTCTCCAACCTTTCAGACTCCTTGCTTCTCAATGATGACTTTCATAATGTGTCTATTATAATAGCACACAACATAGATAAAGATGCTGTCAATATAGTTGGAAGTAGTAGATTTGCCCTGGAGAGTGAACTCAAGCTAACAGATTTCTTTAGCAAAAATACTGTACTTGACAAGAGTGATGAGAGCATATGCAAAGGTAAAAGTCAAGGAGCATCAAATAGAAACAGAGTTCCTCTACACTCCTCTATTCAGAATATTCTATAGGAGCAGCCTCCTTCATCTACATCTGGTCAAATTGCAGGCAAACTGTTGCTATGCATTGGCTTATCTATTATTATTAAGAGTAACATTGCCACAGAGCTCTGTATCACAAATGGTCAAGAAGGTTATGTATATAGATGGAAGTCATGTATGGGTTCTGTTGGTTAATATATGATAAACACACTGTTTGTAAAACTGAAGAATCCACTGCACCATATACAAATAGAAGGTCTTTCTGAAAACATAGTACCAATAACTAGAAGCACTGTTTCAACTGAATGCAGTCTATCTAACAACCAAAAAATTACAATTTCATGATCACAAGTCAAAATATTTATCAACTATGCTAGCCAAGAGAAGACTAGGCCTTTCAATTCTGTTGACTTGTTCAAATGTCAATCCCATCAGACTTACTATATAGCACTGTTTTGAAGCGCTACTGCAGCTGGTACTATTATAATATGTGGATTTGACAGAACTGTCATTCAAGAAAAAGCAACTGGCACACTACGCCAGGAGTTCTGGGATTTGGAGTTGCTGAATGAGATAACAAGGCTGAGGTATGTAAGGAAGCTGCCAAAGGATTTCTATGACACTCCAAGACAGTTCAATTTGATAGCATTATTCAGACAATGCAAAAGTGATACCTACTTTCCTCCTCATATGTATTTGTCTCTGAAATGGAGTAAAAACAATCAATTTGATGATTCAGAGTACATAAACATGAATTGGCATATAATATCAAGAGAGAGGCCACTACAAAAAAGCCCATTGCCCAAAAACACTTTCATCCCTGCCAGAGAGGCCAAGGTATATAAGAATCTATATAGTACAGGAAAACAGAAGATACAGGAAGACATTTAGCATGGTCCAAGCAAACATCAACAGTTGAGTCATGCAGATAGTCTGTCTATTTTGCAAGGTAATTGTCTCCTCTTTGCCTATTCATGGAAGTTGAACAGTTGTGCATACGATTCCATATTGTCTATTATATACAACTTATGGTGAGAAGACCCTCTAGAATAGTCTTGAAAGCTTAGTGCCTTGAGCCTGCATCTAAACAAACATCTAGTGAAGGATTTCCATAGTATTGCCCCAGGAGATCATGAGGCCCTTGAAGAAACCAGGAAATAGCTCCAGACCAAGCTGTCTCAAAGAAATCACAGAGAGTTCCTATTTGGTGAATACATGTCTGTACACTCTTTGATTAACAAACTATTTGTCAACATGTCAAATATGCTTGATTTATTTATGGTTTGTCCAGCTCACTATGCCATGGCCCATTGGAGAGTTAAATCAAAATCAGTAATGATCATACTGATGCCAAAAAGACTATCTATTTGTGAGCATATTGATGAATTTTGATGCTATATAAGCACAAAGTGTGATTTGTGTGCAAGATGACTAATTAAGATTTCTAGGCTTGAAATCACAATGGTTGATTCTTTGAGTGTAACTAAGTACACATTAAAAGAAGTTATATATTTTGGCAACTCTCATTTTTCAAGCTGCTATGTATCTTCATTCAATGAATCTTAGCATTATGATGGATTGACAACTGGATATAAAATAATAAAGGAAAGTGAATCTATGAGCTTGATTGATATATCAAAGTGCAATTCCAGGACAGCCATGTTGGCTATATATATCAGGACAGATTGATCACATAAATAGAAGTGGCAGATCATATAAACGACCACTGGAGCAACAGCTTACATAAACAACTGCTAGAGTATCAGCTTATATAAACTGCTGCTGGAGCAACAGCTTACAGAACAGCAGGTTACTCTAGCTTGACATAAATACTGGCTCAAGCATTTTTACCAGCTTCTGTGTGGTAAGCAACTTAATAATTTTGTTTGTTTCAGACACTGGACATTGTGCCATTTTGTTTGATGGTCTACATGACATTAGAATTACAAATAAATGGACTTAAAAAAAAAAGGCAGCAATATAAACTACAATAAAAAACAAACACTATGATTGTCAGATTTGCTTAATAGCTAGATTAAGCAAATGAGTACAATATTGATACTGTACCAAGCAACTTACCAGGCCTATTGTAAAGGTGACCTCTAGAGGCTGTGGCTCAGTCACACAGCTGGCAGAGGGAGATCCAAAGTGTATTAGAGTATGTACTGACAATATCATAATAACTACTCACCTGGCAGAGGGAGATCCAAAGAAAACAAGTCTAGGGATTCCCTATGCCAGGTTGGATGCTTCTGGGGCTTCAAACAACTGTGCAAACAAGGCAGGAAAACTCCGGACTTTAGAAGTCAGAAAGGCAAACTCCAGCTTATATAAGTGGTCTAGAAGCAGTGCTGAAGGGCCTACACTTATCTGAATGGTAGCTAAAAAACCAGAGCATCTCAAGGGCTGAGAGTAGTACTAACAGATAGTGTTGAAAGAATAGAAACAGTAAAATGAAATAATGTCAGAACAAATAAGAGAATGAATGAAGGGAGAGTGAAGAGATAAGGAGTGAGAAAAGAAAGAAATGAGGAGAAATGAGAAGTCCCCTGACACCTATCTGATGATTTGTCTTCACTACTTGAGTTACTTGAAGTATCACTTGCTTTAGAACTATGGGGGGTCATATTTCTTGAGCTACTCAATGTATCACTTGCTTGGCTAGGACTACAGGGTGTATTTGTAGGAGCGAGAACAGAAGATTTGGGGGGGGAGGGGTTGCTGATATAACCAGACTCAGGGCAGGCATTGTAAGTTTTCAATTCATCAACAGAAAATTTGACTCAGCAAGACAAGTCAGCGTCTTCTTCATGTCAGGGATTGAAATTTGTGAATGTGATGCCAAGTTGGTGTGCAATCATGAAATCCCACCAAACATAACCATCAATGTATGGATAAGCTGAGAAAGTATGAAAAATGTCAGAACTTAAATGCAGAAAGCACTCACGGAAGTCAACTGTTGGAACTTTGCGAATAATGTGTTAGCTGCTCCTCCAGGCAAATGTTAATTCAGCAGGATCAACATCAGAAGCACCAAGATGCAGGTGGACAAGGATGTATGCCTTCCAGGCAGGTTCATCACAGAAGACAGATTGGATGTTGATACAAGTTGTTGATGGAAGGGTATCTGTGTTGGAACCATATATATGATTTAGCCATGCAATTTTTTTGTAATGCATAAGTACACAAGCATGAGTAGCCAGGAACTGAGATGATATGTATTCAAGTGCAGGCAGGCCTGTTATAATACTGCCATCAGACTCGCTTTTGAGTTCATGATTGAAGAAGAACTTGTACATCAGTCTTTGCACACTGACCTGGTTTTTGATGGACACTTCAAAGGATGGAAGATTGTCATTTCAAGCATAGTTCAAAGATACAAGTGCATCATGCAATTCAAAATAGCTGCATAAATGAAGAAGTATCAGCACACCGTCCCATGAGTTTGTGTTTAGAACATGACCATTGTCATAATCTGCACATACATGAATGGTATAAATAGATACCGTATTTGGTCACCAAATTGACAAGAACAAGTACAAAATATGTGAGAAGGTGCATCAGCACCATGTCTGAGGCAGGGCCATGGTCTGTGTTGGATATTGATGTCAAAGCAATGTAATGGTGATATAAGCCAATTATCAAGGCAGCAAGAGTCAATGTATTGTAGAAATGACCTCCATGGCGTATTGTAGATATTGGAGTAACTATGGCATGAGGTAAACATGGACATATAATGCTGTAATAATACATTATCAGTAAAATTAATAAATAATACAAGGAAAAGGAATAACCAATGGACAAACAGCATGGAACCTAGCTGCAGAACAAGGAGCTTGATGTCTCACTTTTCATTATTTGGCTTTCTGGTGTAGAAATCATTAACATAGAGATCTCATGCTCCAAAGTCATTGTAATTTTCAGATTTGGGTGCTGCTACAAACTACAACTTTGCACCAGTCTTGATGAAGATGAATGTAGCAAAACTATTAGCATCAATGTGCCAGTAATAGTGGGTGCAACTGGTGGATGCAAAATTCCATTGCATATCAGAAATTGAATAAAAATTGTCCACTTTACAGTACCTGTGACCTTGAACTTTTCCCCAGACAGCTGAGTTGCTCAAGAATGGGAGGCATTGGAAAGTTTCTAAGGAGGCAGGGATATCCAAAGCACTTAATGATCTTGGGTATAATGATTCCAGTATCCTTAGAAAATTCCAAGAGGTTG
This sequence comes from Termitomyces sp. MG16, assembly GCA_003313075.1. Classification (NCBI taxonomy): domain Eukaryota; kingdom Fungi; phylum Basidiomycota; class Agaricomycetes; order Agaricales; family Lyophyllaceae; genus Termitomyces; species Termitomyces sp. MG16. The sequence continues at coordinate 38,745 of QGOA01002403.1, forward strand.
CATGCTTTAAACGTTTGGTACTAAATATGGTGAAATCTGCAGAAAAAAGAATTAAAATTAAAGATGATAATAATAATACAAAGGAGCTTGAACATACCATGCACCTGGATAACATTGTCCAAGATGCATACATCTGATAAGGGGTGTGCATTGAAGCCCAGGTCAATATGCTGGTCCCCAATAACAAGAATACAAGAATGTGATGTCAATGTATTTGAGAGAGCAAGTAGAGAGGAAGAGTGATACTCAGTTTGAGTCATCACCTTCACAAATAAGGATCAATTCTGATGAGCAACAGATGCAGCATACAATCTGCAAAACCAAACAAGATCCCTGTTGAGCTATAGAGCAGTGAATGGAATGCTACTAGAATAGAATAGAATATATATGCATATGAAATTTTGGTGTGTATTCAAATATCCCATTGCTGCCAGACAATGATATCTGTACAGTGTCCCCTTCATGAGGAATCTATGATTCTGAGAGATTAAGACAATTCAGAACTTTGATAGTATGGCTATCCTCATCATTCTAAACCCAGAATCACAGCCAGTTGATCAACACATAAACAGTAACTCACTGTAGACTCAAGGGTCAGGTCTGTCAGGTTCTGCTGAGTTGGGGGCTTTCCAGGAAAGCGACGTCCTTACGAGGTGGACTTGATCTACGGATACTCGGGTGTCTGGAACTCTGGGGCTAGGACTCCGAGGTTCAAGATGCGGACAGGGGTAATCCTGGGGGAGGGGACTTGGTCTGGGGGTTTTGGGTTTTAGGTAGCTGAGGGTTGGGTGGGGGTCAAGTCGTGAACCGGGGGTTTTAAGACGAGACCCGGTTAACAAATTAAAAGTCACAAAGTGCATACCAAACTTAAAGCACGTGATTATTCAAGCATGCCAGTTAAAGCGTACCAGTCAGTGCGTACCAGTCAAGTAAAGGGCACACAACAATTCAAGTTAATATCAAGACTAGCAAATACAATGGGGAACTATGCTATAAGTACTATGGGGCCGGGTCTTGGGGTTCTGGGGTGTCTGGGATGGGATCCGGGAGGCATTGAGTAGCAGGCAGGGACTGTATACTTGGATCGCATGTGTGGGGCGTGCAATCAATTGGCGTGGAGGGAGCTGTGATGCGTGATGCGTGATGGCTGGAAGCAAGTCATGTGATCCAATCGTTGATGGCAGTTGATTCCAGGGGGGCTGGCTGATGGCAGCATCGACAGCTGTGGGGGCGGGGCGCATTGTGGGGTTGACAAAAGAGGGTCCCGGATGGGGCTCCGGGAATGTCCCAGGGAGGTTCTGGAGGGGAGGGGTCATGACAAGATCAATGTAACCCCAATCCATCTCAACATTTTCAAGGGGTGAAGCAACTGCCATTACCTCAGTGGAGTCATTGAAGGAATTGCTAGCACTATCTGAGTCCACATAAGCCTTACTTGTATAATTTCTTTTCCTCTTTCTAAGTATCAAGGATGCCATACTACGCCACTTGTTTTTGGCTGCAATACGTACTGACTTTCTCTGCTTTTGTTTTAAAGTCTTAGTGAAGCCAACAGTCACCGCCAGTTTAGAAATAGGCAAATTGTTGTTAACTGCTATCTCAGAGGCATTGTCTAAAGTTAGTGAACCAATACCAGTAATTATGGATGTCACCTGTTCTCCATTTGGTGCCTCTCCTAGGGACCTTCTCTTGGCATGATGGAACAAATCCTTTTGAAAGCTATTGGTGGGTCATCTCGTAAGATGACCCGCCAACCAATGTCCAATGCTGATCTTGACACTTGGACACTCCACGTTCAGTCTGAATCGATCAAAAAATTTACCACGGCTTGCTATGTCACCAAAGCAAGAGACTATCTCAATTTCTGCCTTTCTCACAATCTTCCAATTGATCCTACTCCTCAAACTCTGTCTAAATATATTGCGTTCACTTCGAAATTCATTGCATCCGGACCTAAATATTTGTCAGGTACCAGCCACTTCCTCTGCAGCATCTATCCTGACTTCGATGCCAATAGAGCACACCCTCTTGTAATATCTGCAATAAAAGGAGCACAGAAAATACGTGCAGATCCAATCCACTGTAAGCTTCCCCTTCGACTCTCCCATTTACACAGCTTTGCTGTTCAAGCTCAGACATCAAATAATTTTGACAACTTGCTTTTTGCAACCTTGATGTCTTGTATGTTCTACGCATGCCACTGGTCAGGAGAACTTGTCATCAAAACAAAAGCGTCGTTAGATTGGAGAAAGATTATCAAGCGCTCTTCACTCCACTTCTCACATGGTTACGCTTCATACGACCTCCCTTACCATAAAACTGATCGTTTCTTCACGGGCTCACAGGTGATGTTTGCTCACCATGACATTGCAGACCCAGTAAAACTTCTTTACAAATACACATCCTGCCACGATGCCATTCATGGTGCAAGATTTGCTTTCTTTCTCTGCCATGACAGTTCAATTCCCACATGTGCATGGTTCGACTCCAAGCTCTCATCATTTGTCAACAAATCTTATGGAGGCCATTCCCCAAGAGCTGGAGGAGCGACTTTTTATGCTTCCCTTGGTCTGTCCAAGGATATAATCATGGCCATAGGGTGCTGGACCTCTCAGGCTTGGAAATCGTACATCAGAGGCAACCCTTCTGTGCGAGCAGAGCTTCAACTAGCCTTCTTAAATCGCAACCATAATTATCCGACACTTTGTCATGAATGTCGTCTTTTGTTGTCATCACGCACTTTCAATTACAAATCGTAACATACACATTTATCAATGACAGCCAGAATCATTCACGCTTCCATCCTGATTATGCACTTTCAATCACAAATTGTACTATACACACTTATCAATACACAACTGAAGTCACTCGCACTCTCCACTCTTTCTTTTTTGGCTCAGCTCCCACACCATCTTATCACCACCACCACCCCACCTCACTCCTCTCCAGCTATTTTTTAGCTACTTGTCGCTTGTCATCTCTACCATTTAATTCACACAGTCACGCTCACATGTGACTGGTTTGGCACTATTCAACTTGTTAACTGCAGAGGTTGGCGTAAAGGCGAGCACCAAAGGCTGTGAGCATTTTCAGAGGCCTCTGCATGCCCAGGAGTTTTCTCTGATCTTTCCCACATCTTTCTCCTCCAAGATCATGAGCCGATCATGGCATGGTGCCAGGGCCTGGCAGATGTTGTGGTGTGGTCAGCATGGCAGCGGTCTCAGACTTTTTGGGTGGCCCTCTCCTCCATCCATCTCCTTCCCCCTTGGCTGCCCAGGTGAGCACTCTTGCGCTCTCTCACACTACCAGGTCATCTCACTGTGATCCTCTTCTCTTTTTAGTCTTTCATTCATATCTTATTCATTGTACTATTTTGATTCTTTTCATGATCTACGAGTGAGACACCCCTCATATGGCCACCCAGTGAGCCGGGCTCACCTCTCACCTTAGATATTTTGCCTCATAAAAATTTATTATCGTATTGCACCATCTCAAAAGCAAAATATCTAAAGTAAGCACACAATGAGAAGGTCGTGTCGGCCCCTTACTCACCTTTTCATGCTAGTATTTTATTACTATACTTTTCTCATATCTTCGTCAACCCTTCCACCTCACCCTGTATATTAGTGTAGCTACTCGTCGCACTGGGAAGAAATGCTCCAGTAGTTGGTGCTATATTGGAATTAGTATGATTGACCTCACAGGCTGTTATCTAGAGTGGGATAGTCAGCTGCATAGTGGTCACATAATTATCACATTAAACTGAACATATCACACGTCACATACCTCAGTTATTCTCTATCATCTAGATGGGCACTGAGGTTGTGAGTGTTGTGTTTTTTCTTACTTAGAATTATCTTAAACTTATTACCTATGATACAGTTCTGTTCCGTTGACTAGATATGATAATATAGTGGTTCTCTATCATCTAGATGGGCACTGAGGTTTTCTGTTCTATTGACTAGTTGACTAGTGTGAAATCTAGCACAACAGATTATAGGCCTTCTTTTTGAAGAATAAGCTAGTAATTACTGTTCAATTGGAGACAACTTATATCTTCATAGATGGTCATCATGACAGATCCTTTTCAACATCAACGTAATCCACAACAGGCTGTTGCATCGTCTTCACGTCCAGTTCCATAGATTGCCCCAATGGGGTCCTCTTCTGTTTCAACGGATTCTACTTCCTAGTCGAGTTTTTCTCATGCTTTACCTCCACATATGCATTCTGTCACATCTGATTCTTCACTTCCTTTACCTTCTGGTACACATACAACCTCTGGACCTTCAAGATCTTTTATTTCCTAGGCCACTTCAGCTTTAAGAAATAGTTACTTAAATCAAACTTCTGTTATACCAACTTCTATGTCTTTTGTTTCTCAACCATCTTGTCGTTCCCCTTTATATGCACCAATTCCAAGCTCTTCTCTACCTCCTCAGACTCACTTGTAAATGTATCATTGAATCAAAATTTGCATTCTAATTCTTCTCTTATTCTGGTACATCTACCGCATAATCCTACATTAACTCCACCTTCACCAGTACCAATGGCTTATTCGCATCCACCTTGTCTTTTGTCAAACTTTCACACCACCTACACCTATTCTGCCTGCTCCAATTCCATTATCTCACCTGCCTTCCATATTTTTGCATATGACGCCTCCACCAATACCTCCTTCTCCTCAGATTCATCATCCTATGCCTCATCATGCAAATCCTGTCTTTTGTGCACTGATTCAGACTCCAGTTCCTTTCATTCCTCAAGTCTTTCCTCTTCAACAACTGATTTCCCCTATTCCTCAAATTCCTCATCCTCAACAACAGATACTGCAGTTCCCTATTCTTGAAAATGCTGGGTTACCATGGCATTTAGCTAATATTCACCAGAATTTTCCTTTTAGTGAACCTATCTTGCAACCGCCAGAAGAATTGGGATGTCCACTATCTGTTGTATAGAACCACATTCCTCACAGACATTTTTATCATCCTCCATTGGTTTTGACACCTACAGATTTGAAGTTACTGTCTCTTATCACCATATCTCACTTTACATCTGCTGCAGATTGGAGGACATGGATAAATCCTGTCTTAGCTCTCATTGACCACTTGGGACTCAACAGTCATGTTTGCCCTATTCCTCTATCAGGCACACTATACAATCCAACTTGCAAACTGGCATTACCACCCTCACATCCTCCCCATCAGACTCAGATAGAGATGAAGAAATATGAGGATTTTTGGAGAAATGACAATATTTGCTCCTATATCATCTTGGGGAGGCTCTCCGCAGACATTTTTAACTCACTAACTCCTGCTCAAAGTGGACTTACAACTTTCTGACTAGGACTTTGCAAGATCTTTTAGATTTCTTGAGGAGACACTTTAGTGTTGGCAGCATGGCATCAGCTCAGAGGATAAAGGATTCAGTTCTGCAATTGCATTGTGCAGCAAATGCGATTCCAGCTTATGTTCAACCTTGGAGGATTGCAGTCAATCAATTGTCAACCATGCCTTGGGACTTCACCAACTATGAAAAAGTTCAATGCTTCATGGACGGCATTCTGGACCACCATGCATACAATGTTCTTAGAGAGGAAGTTAGGCGATCATAGGACAATACACCAGATGGGGTGTTTAATTTCTTCATGCTAGCAGATGCCATTCTAGAAATTGACATTGATGTTTGACGATGTCAGGCTGCAACTCAACCTCATTCCAAACCTCAAACTATTCAGAAAAACAATTCTTCACTGACTATGTCTTCTCAATTCTCAGAGTCATTGATGGATACTACTCAGCAAAGGATGAACTCAATGGAGGGATCAAAGGATAATACCAGTTGACCTAGGACGAATGTTGCTGTTTTGAGTGAACCTACTACAGAACCAATTTCTCCACCTCAGCCATTTGTTACCAATGGACTTGATGATACTGTACTTCATGACATTGATGAGCAGGACAAGAATGATAGTGATTTCCACCTTTACCATGCTTCAACTAAGGACAATGATTGCGCTCTGTATCCGGCTTTTGCAAGCTTGGTGACACTGATAGCTTTGGCCTCAATTACATCTAAGTTCAATTCAATACTTGACTCTGGTTGTACAACGCACATCATAAAAGATAAGCAGTTTTTTTGAACATATCATCCGGAACATGCAGTACCTGTTAGGGCCAACTGTGGAACTCTTCATACCCTAGCATGTGGTGATGTTAAATTCTGGACTCATATTGATAGGAAGACTGTTATTCTGGTTCTCAAAGATTGCCTGCATGCACTGGATGTTCCCATCAACTTGCTCTCAGTTGAATCAATGGTTGAAAATAACATGAAATTAATGTTCAAAAAAGATTCTACATCATTATTTTTTCCATCAACTTCGAAACATCTCAGGGGTAAATCAATAATGGCCACAGTATATAAGAGACTGTTATTCTTTTTTTGTGATTTTGTGATACCATCTGTTGATGACGATCTATCTTTCTCAGCACTTGGCAACAATACTGTTTTATTTGCAAAAGTACCGGTGACATCAGAACTTTGGCATAGGTGTATGTGACATCCTGCTCAGGAGACCACTCGAATAATGTTGACAAAGAACATTGCAACTGGAATTGATTACTCAGGAAAGTTTGAACATTTGCAATGCATACTTTGCATTGTAGGCAAACAACTGGCCCAACCATTCAACAACAAAGAACATTAAGCAGGTAATATTGGCAAATTACTTCACATAAATTCCTGTGGTCTGTTTCCCACAAGATTTTTGAACAAGAACACAAGTCATTTTTATTTGCTACTGGATGACTATTCAAGTGTTGGCAGCACGGAATTGCTGGCCAAGAAGAATCAAGCTTTAAAACATTTCAAAAGAGTACAATTCAAATTAGAGCTAAAATCAGGGAATAAAGTCAGGATAATTTGATGTGATGGTGCAAAGGAATTTGTTGAAGGAAAACTGAGAGAATGCTTGGAGGAAAGAGGCATAATCATGCAGTTGACAGCTCTGTATGCCCACCAGCAAAATGGAAAGGCAGAACAATATATATATACCATTGAAGACACAGCACAATTGTTAATGGCTGAATCTGGATTACCAATGTCTTTTCTTGGCAATGCTGTCCTCATAGCACAATATCTATGCAATTGATTATCATCAACAACGCTACCAGGTCTCATGACTCCATATGAAATACTGGAAGGTGTTAAACCAGATTTATCCTATCTTTGAGTATGGGGTTGTCAGTGTTTTGTATTAAACCCAAAGGAAACAAGAAAGAAAGAGGATCCCAAAAGATTTGAAGCAATTTTTGTTAGGTACAATGAAAACAGGATCAGATAGAGAGTTTGTGATTTGAATAAATGATATTACTTTTTGAGAGATGTTGTATTCACAAGAACATTCAAGGACAACTACAACCAGGAATACCATTGATTACAGCACATCATCAGTCTACATTTTCGCCATCATCCTCCTCTTTATTAAATCAATTGATGTCAGAGACTTTCAAAACAATACCAGTATCTCATTTGAAAGAATCTTTTGTTGAACATCAATGACCAAAATGGCAAGTTCAGCAGACGGAGACTGGAAAGACCTTTTTTAAGGAAATAGCAAGACAAAATGAAAAACTCACTAGACTATGAGCAGATCAAAATGTAAGAGTAGCACCACATCAAAATCTCTCTGTGATTCTGGATATTGATTCATTAATGAAAATGGCCTGCTTCTCTGGCACTATCAATGATCTTACAGAATTAGAGGATTGTATCATTTTTGACTTCAAGGCTTATATTACCTTTGGAAATGATACTCCACCTTTTCGTAATGAAACTCAGGAATATAATCTGTCAAAAGCTCCAGAAAATTTTTGAGAAGTGGTGAAGAGACCAGATGCAAAAATTTGGTGGCAAGCTATGGGAAAAGAAGTTGGTGTCTTTGCATCAGCAACATTACTGAAAAGGAAGAAAGCTATAGGCATTAGATGGGTGTATGCGTTCAAATACAATCTGGATGGTACAATTATCCAAGGGAAGGAAAGAGCTAGGCTGGTGGCTCAAGGATTTAGCCAACAACCTGAGGATTATGGATTGACATATGCTCCTATAGCCAAAATGACTAGCATTTGGATTGCACTGGCTTATGCAGTGATGAATGACTTTGAGATTTTCTCATTCAATGTCAAAACCACTTTTCTCAACACACCATTATCACATGAATTATATTGTAAACAGATCTCAGGATTTCCTGATGAAGATTTGAAGACAGATTGAAACAATCTTCAAGAGAGTGGTATAACCTACTTAGGGAAGTTTTGGAAGGTATTGGATTAATCAGATGTGAAGTCAATCATGTGGTATTCTTTGGAACCTTCAAGTCACCTCTTCATCATTCCATTTCAAAACTAGCAGATGAAACAGATCTCTTCATCATAGTTTGTGTCCATGTAGATGATGGACTCAATGTAACAAATTTAAAGGAAGTCTATGAATGGGTCTTAGAAGAAATGAACAAATGATTCCAGGTCAAAGATTCCAGTGCTACGTCTTTATATTTTGGTATTCAGATTAATCGGAATAGATACAAGCAGAAGCTGTGGTTATCACAGAAAGGATACATCCTTAATTTATTGGCAGCATATCATTTACTGGATGCTACACCTTAATCATTGCCACTTGCTGGCAAGCTAAACGATCTTCCAGAACCACCAGCCAATGCAATCCCAGAAATAGCTGATGAAAACATCAAAATTCATTATCAATAGCTTGTTAGGTCCATTTTATACCTTAGCCTCTGTACTTGTCCTGATTTAGCATTTATGGCTATGTCTCTGGGGCAATATAATGCAAATCCAACTAGAGCCCATTTTTAGCAGCAAAATGAGTCCTACGCTATCTTCTTGGCATGAAAGATTGTGCCATTGAATATAATTTCTCTGTCCTGACTCTGAATCTACCCACTAAACTTATACTACCAGCAGACTTTGGAGCAGTTGATGCAGATTAGGTGTCAGACTCATCAAATAGGAAAAGCACTACTGGATATGCATTCTTTCTATATTCCAATCTTGTCTCTTGGTCTTCGGTCAAACAACATACAATTGCATTATCATCCACAGAGGCAGAGTATATGGCATTATTGCATGCTATGCGTAAAGCTTTAGCAATCTGATATCTCCTCACTTCTATCAATCTCCTGATACCACGACCATTTCTGATTTTCTGTGATAACAAAAGTGCCCTGGACATAGCGAACAGACTCTGTAATATCAAGATCAAAACACATTGACATTAGATACCACTTTATTCATAAACATTTAACTACAGAATCATTCAAGACCTCATGGATATCTACTTCCGACATAGTCACCAATATTTTTACTAAACCTCTACCCAAAGAACTTCATAACAGATTTACCAAGTCACTTGGTATTGTTTCACATTCATGATTCTTTTCTTCATGTCCCCACTTCTACACTGAAGGGGTTGTGTTATCTGAAGTGGAATAGTCAGCTGCATAGTGGTCACATGATTATCACATTAAACTGAACATTAACATGTCACACACCTCAGTTGTTCTCTATCATCTAGATGGGCATTGAGGTTGTGAGTATTGTATTTTTTCTTATTTAGGATTATCTTAAACTTATTATCTACAATACAATTCTGTTCTGTTGACTAGGTATGATAATATAGTTGTTCTCTATCATCTAGACAGGCACTGAGGTTTTCTGTTCTGTTGACTAGTTGACTAGGGTGAGATCTAGCACAACACAAGCACCTGCAGGGGAATCCTCAATGTCACAATTTGAAACATTGGGTGCCACATCCATGGGATCCAGGTCAGGAGAATCCTCAACTTCACAATTTGAAATAACAGGTGACATGTCTATAGCGTTCTCCAAGGCACAGATATTATTTGGAGAGGAAGATACATTGGTTGACTAGTTATGGTTTTTGGATCCTGTGGAGTCTTCCAATGCATGATCAAGTGCATCTGTACAAGGAGACAGGTGAAAATGGGAATCCTCAGCATTGTTATGGGAGATATCAGTGACACATTCATAAGGTCCCCTAAAGCCATAATGCTATTTGAAGAAGCAGTTGAGTTGTCTAAATTTTCAGGTTGCATAAATGAAGACTGCTCATTACCATGAGGCTTGTCATTGATGGTTGAATGAGGAATATATATGTGACCTGACAGGCTTGCTGAGCAATTAGGAGGTCCTGGTAAGTCAACAGAAAATGGAGCAGGTCCAAACAACAGGCTTGCATTATTATCTTGTTTGGCTTTGTTGCTTGTCAAAGTGGTCAATGCAGCAGTCAAAGCAACACATGAAGCATCACATAGATACTTTTTAAAAGGTAAAGAGACAGATATAATTGATACAATTTCAATCCAAGCAGGAGCTGCTTTGTTGATTTGATTAGTTAAGATATTCAAAGCAAATGACAGCTTGGTTAGCAGGTCACTACTCTGAGCTGCCAAGAACAACACTCTCCACAATGCTCAATCTGCCTTGACAACAATACACAGATGTTCCAGCCCACCAATATGCCTCCAAAGCTTTAAAAGCAATCAGAGCTGCTCAAACAAAATAAAATATATATCAATTTACCTGTAGCAGAGAGTCTTTACCAGTTAGTGTATTATATTTGTAAGAAAGAAGTAACATAATAGAGGATATGAGCAATGTCAAATAAAAGGAGTTGTGCATAATTGTTGAGCAACCATATAAACTGGCCCTGTTGATGGCACCACTATGCATGATATGGAGGTATTTTAATTGGTCTTGATTGCTAGACCTGCTTTTGCTATATATAACAAAGACATTGAGCAGACATTATAATAAGGACAAGAAGGAAAATACTTGTCAACAATAATATCTTTGATTGCCATGATATCGGACGGTAATTAAAGGTTATTTTAAGGCAACTTTAATAGACATTTAAACTGATATCAATTAAATTACTGTCAATAGGCAACTCAGATGTAACACCACACTAGTAAGATTGATTATGATATTTTGAACACCCTTATTGCTGACCTGAGAAGTGAGTTTGGAGTACAGCTTTATGCAAAGATCGGTAAACTTGGGGGTAGGTCAGTCTCTCAGTCATTCTCCTCTAGATTCAGCATTTATTTTTTATTTTTTTCAGACAAGGTTTTTATAAAATTTTTTGATAAGGTTTAGGAGTGAGTTTAAAGAGTTTACCAGCTAAAATACAAACTCAAACAATGAAATAGATAGTAGAGATGAACCTACTGAATGACTATTCTTCATCATTGGCTCTAAAGTTTGTGGAGAGTGCATCTCATCCTCACATACAAGTATATATATGTTGAGTACACAATATGACAAAATAACTTTGAAAAAGGCTTTGAGTGCCTTATCTTTTGGTACACAATAAACAGGGACATCATTTATAGTATCTCAAAATATGGAGAATATGTCTAAATGGCTAGCAAGAGAAATATTTTTTTCTGCCTCAGACAACATATGTGCAAGTGCTTTAAATAGATCAGCAGAGCATGCATAAAGAATATCTGATCAACTTGCCACCACAGGTGTGCTGTCAAAGTGAGAAGACAGGTTATGAGTGTTAGGAACAACGTCTGAATACCATGAATGATTGTAAAACTTGGAGTTATTGAGGCAAGGGTGGTGAGATGACATTGTACTGTCTATGGTGACAATTGCAGAACAAAAATAGATGTGGACAATTAAATACAAATCATACAACAATGATAAACATATACAATCATTTATCATTTGCTGCTAGAGCTAAGACCACCATGATTGGCACTTTCTAATGAAACATGTTTCTGGAACCAGCAGTTTATTCTAGAAGAGAGTGGAAGACTTTAGATAATGTGACATGACAAATCTATGGCAATTTCCATGCAACTATAAGCAGTTTTGTTGTCAGCCATGAAGTCTCAAATGTGTGTTGTTGGCATTCAAAATACTAGATATGTCTCCTCCCACCTGCACAATTATATGTTCTAAAAACTTCATATAGTCTCACTGGTGGGTTATATGCAGCCAATCCCAAATGTGGATAAAGTCAGCATATAATGAAGGGCTTTATATGTCTTCAGGACTACAGTGCAGTTTGTTCTTATTATTTTTTTTCATGTTTAATAATATTGACATTGTTGGATTACAGCTGATTATAAGATTTGAAGCTGATGATTAAATATCCTACATCTCATTTGTAAGAGCGACCTCTAGAGGCTGTGGCTCAGTCACACAACTGGCAGAGGGAGATCCAAAGTGTATTAGAGTATGTACTGACAATATCATAATAACTACTCACCTGGCAGAGGGAGATCTAAAGAGAACAAGTCTAGGGATTCCCTATGCCAGGTTGGATGCCTCTGGGGCTTCTGAAGCATGGGAAACAACTGTACAGTACAACAAAACCTTAAAAACTCGAAAATTGACTAACCAAACAACTGTGCAAACAAAGCAGGAAAAACTCCGGACTTTAGAAGTCAGAAAAGCAAACTACAGCTTATATAAGCAGTCTGGAAGCAGTGCTGAAGGGCCCACACTTGTCTGAATGGTAGCTAAAGAACCAGAGCATCTCAAGGGCTGAGAGTAGTATTAACAGATAGTGTTAAAAGAATAGAAACAGTAAAATGAAATAATGTCAGAAGAAATAAGAAAATGAATGAAGGGAGAGTGAAGAGATAAGGAGTGAGAAAAAGAAGAAATGAGGAGTCTCCTGACATCACTGACATAAGAAGAATATAAAGTATAAAAATTTACTTACTTCTCCTTTCTCCCACAAACATATTTGTATTCCATTTGCACTGTGGCAAAGCAGGCGACACAGCTTATTTAAATATGATACTGTTTTCTCCATCTTTCAGAGTGAATTACGAGTAGAAACTCAACAGGATATCATCAGACCTGATTTAGACAAAAAATGAAAAGCCCCAATTCAATATTGACAGAGATACAAAGTTGTCCCTTCCTTTTCTTTAATAACAAACATCTGTATATTATCTATTATCCTACTAGATATCAAGAGATCAGAGCCACTATTTTCATTTCTTGTCCTCAATCTTCTACTCTCCACCTCTGTTCCTGAATGCAGTAGAGAAGAAAATCATTTATACAAGTTAGTTTCTATTTAATATTAGCAAATTATGATGGTAAAAAGCATAGGTATGGCCAAGACCATCCTCTGGGTGTTAAATCTGTGCTAAAGCTGTAGAACCACACAGAACTCTTGGATATAGCCAGGACCATCCTCTTAGTGCTAGATTTGTGCTAGCACCTGTAGAATTCACTGCTTCATATTATCCCAGCCATACCTTTAGCATTTAGACTGGCACTGGTGACAACTCATCTTACTACATTATATTCTCTCAGAAGGCTCACTTCCTGTACCAACCTCTATACATGCTCTTAGAAACAACAACCTCCTAATCCTTGACCATGATAGGAAACATATCACAATACTCTCTATGTACACAAGTTTGAAGTGCGATGATTTGAATGTTATCATCATACACTCCTTGAAAATTACATAACACCTGAAATCTATCTATCATTGACAACAAACCTATACTCTCCTGTTTGCCACTTGCTGCCCAAACAACAAGAACCTTTCCACTACTGATGCGTAGGCAGGTATTTGTGATGAAATGCTATGTCAGACTTGCTAACTGCATCTGAACTCATCATTTCAACTCCAGGACATGCATTAAAGCCCAAGCCCATGTGCAGATGCTTCAAGAACAATGCAGGGGCTAATAAAAAGCCAATGGGAGTGACATGGATGCCCAGGCAGGGTTCTGTAGTCAACTGTTATGTAGGACTTTTATCCATACCCTGAACACATGATTTTGATTCTAGGACATTAAGAACATATCTAACTTGTGTGTGGATGCTTCAAGGACAACCAGGAGGCCAATGTTTGCTGTTTGAAAGCCAACACAAGCAATGCTGATGCATATTAGTAGCTATCACATGTGATTCAAACTGTTATAGCATGCCAGACATATAATTTTGATTATAGGACATGAAGAACCTCTTTAACTTGTGTGCAGACACTCCAAAGACAATGAGGAGGCCAATGTTGGCTATTTAAAAGCCAACGCAAGCAATGCTGATGCATATAAGTGATGTTACACATGACTTGGACTGTCACAGCATGCCAGACATTGCTCAATCTGGACTCTACATTAAATGTCAATTTCATCCTAACACCATCCATAAATCACTTATTGACTTCCAATAAATCCTTCCATGCTGTTTTTCAAACTATTGATGGTAACCCATTGAATGAAATCAAAAAAAGTGAAGGCAAAGAGACTAGTGTAGTTCAGAGTATGAAGTATGTACCTTTGTGTCTTTATTTTGGCTCTATTAGACTAACACATGTTTAGATCAGCATTCACACACTACAAGAAGATTATGGGGAGAGTTAAGTTATTTAATAGGCACGAGCAGGTTTGTTGCCTGTTTTCAGCAAATTTTGTTAAATAAAACCTCTTTACAGACTAGGAACTCAAAGCTGCATTGCACAGGGATGTACCTATTCTTGTATGGTGGTCATGTCAATGTCAACATGTTTTACATGTACAGGAACAATAAAGATAACTGAATAATATAATTTTCAAATTTCTATGTTTTTTTCATATATTTACAGAACATTTTTTTTCGATTTATGCTACAGACAGCAATATGTACATTTTTGATTTTGATATATACACAAATATGGTCTGTATTTCTTTCTATGTCATAAGCTATTCTGCACTGTATTGCTGCACTGGCACGTCATAGCTAGCACTGCCATGTTACATCTTCCATAACATCCAACCACATAGATCTCAGTCTCACCATGTGTCACAGCGGCCCATCCTTTTTGATAATAATCATTGCTTTATTTTCAGTCCTCTCAGGTTCTGTTTTAGATTCAAGACAGATGTGTCACTGTACATGTAAATAACAACAAATAGAAATCTTTGTTACTTTCATTGCTGGCACCAGATTGTGTTTCTATTGGAAAAATCAGAAAAGAAAGCTGTCATGCAATTTCCAATGTGACAATTTTCAAAAAAAAAAAAGGCACTTTCCTTTGTTGAATGATTTTTTTTGTGGGAAATTAATTCATCAGAAATAGCATAACAGCTTTCTTTCATACTTTTCCCACTGGAAACAATTTCCAGTATCAGCAGTGCTTCACCATTCAAACTTGCCAGTTTGCATTTGTCTCTCTGAAAGTCTAGCACTAGCAACATCTTTATCATCTTCATTGTCTATACAGCAGGCACTATTGCATTATAGTATTCTGTTTTTGTCATAACTTTGTCAGGACTTTAGTGCTTACAGTTTGCCAGGTAGCATTAGACAGGCTCATATCTAGCACCTCTTTTTACATTGCATATTGGGACTCTGCCAGAACTCAATTACAATTTAAACATGCTACACACTAAGACAATCTTTCACAATGTAGCACCTAGCATACCCAACTACAGTTGGCTTAATCAGTAGGATTGTGGTCATAGCCAGAGGCAGGCATTCTATAAGAGTGCAGAGAGAGTCAATGATGGTGTTGGTTGTTTGGCTGAGGAGGGTCAGTAGAGCAGTATGCTGGATAAAGGAGGCTTGAGTAAGCTGCACTTGAGACAAGTCCAGGCTTGATCCTGGAGGGCCATAGCATCTGAGGGAGCTTTTAGATTGGCAGGCTGAGATATGAAGCATGCAGGTGCTTAAATCTGGTAAGGAAGCAACAAGCAGGTGCAGGATAGGATTTTGGCAGGCTGTAGGAGGCTTCCAGAACAGAGTTAGGAGACTTGTTCTGCTGTAAGAGTGATCTTCAAAGGCTGTGGCTAATCACAATTGGCAGAGGAAAATCTGAAGAGAACATGTCTAAGGATTCCTCTGCCTCAGTGTGGCACATCAGCATAGTAGCAGTGGCATGGAAACAACTATACAGCATGTAAAACTTACTCTAGAACAAGTCAGAAAGGTTCCAGAAGCCTCTGAGTGTAAGAGTGACCTCTGAAGGCTATGGCTCAGTCACACAGCTGGCAAAGGGGGATCCAAAGTATATTAGAGTATATACCAACAATATCATAATAACTACTCACATGGCAGAGAGAGATCCAAGAAGAACAAGTCTAGGAATTTCATATGCCAGGTTGGATGCTTCTGTGGCCTCTGAAGCATGGGCAACAACTGTACAGTACAACAAAACCTTAAAAACTTGAAAATTTCCTAAATAAACAACTGTAAAAACAAGGCAGGAAAACTCCAGACTTTAGAAGTCAGAAAGGAAAACTCTGGCTTATGTAAGCAGTCTGGAAGTGGTGCTGAAAGGCCCACACTTGTCTGAATGATAGCTAAAGAACCAGAACACCTTAAAGGCTGAGAATAGTACTAACAGATAGTGTTAAAAGAATAGAAACAGTAAAATAAAAGAATAACAGAAGAAATAAGAGAATGAATGAAAAAAGAGTGAAGAGATAAGAAGTGAAAGAAGGAAGAAATGAGGAGTCTTCTGATACTGAGTAGGCACAGAGAAACCCCAGGAGTGCCAGAGAGTTGCTAAGAGGGACTGGAAGATGCAAATAAAGTGCCAGAAAAGGAAGTCCCCTGACAGTTTTATTACTGTCAACAAGTCAATAGCTATCTATCTGGCATAGGTAGATGATATGATAGTAATATAACAATATACAACTACCTTTCAATGATGTAAACAACTGCTAGAGCAAAGAGATCAACACACAACTATACAGTTTCAAGACATCTGACAAAAAGCAAAACAAATTACATATATCAAAAAAAACAAAACAAAAAAAAATCCTACATGCATATATATATACAAAAAAATAGAATCTCTTGACTTGACTTGGTGAAAGAAGGAAACAATAATGCACTCAACATAGGAAAATTATATATATATGTATATATAAAGGAAACACAAATATGACCTTTTAACATAATGTTGAAGATATAGACATAATAGCTTGTAGATGTCATAACCCTCTACTCTGTAATCCACCTTGGGACACTCCCAGAGCCCCTTTTGAAACCTATGACACACTTCTGCCAACACTGGCCATCACAACTACTATCACTTCCATCATGCATGCTTCCCAGGCCAGCCTTCACATTATGAACTCCAGAACCACCTGCCATCATGGCCATTGCCCCATAATCAACACCCAGATTGCACTAATCATCCAGCCATCATGCATCACTGTTTAATAGAGAACATTTTTTTTATTCCAGTTATACTTTCATTTTCTCAAAGAAAATCTATAAAAACCTATGCATTTGTTGACAGCGGCGCAACTTGTTCATACATCTCTGATACTTTTACTTCTCAGCATTCCCTTCTCTGTGCTCCTAAAACAACTCCTGTTCCTGTTTACACTATTGACAATTGCCCTATGACCTCTAGACTCCTTACTCATGATGTCATCACAAGTTTGAAGGTTCGCGATCATCAAGAAGTTATCCACCTTGGCATTGTATCTATGTCTTACTCTGTTTTATTAGGCCTTGACTGGCTGAAAAAACATAATTCCACTGTAGACTGGACACGCAGTCAGCTATCTCTCTCTTGTTGTGGTGCTAATCAAGACTTTCCAGTTACTGTGTTTGGTCGGAGCTATGGTGTAGTACTTGGTATAAGTATTACTAATAGTTCTGGGGCTTGCTAGTGTAGAATATGACCTTCAATCCACACTGACATTGACGACAAACTGGATTATTATAGTTGTGAATACTTTTAATAATTTTGCTGAAAGCAGAGGTTTTGTGCTATTTTTTGTTGTTAATGCTTTCAATAATCTTGCTGAAAGCAGAGGTTTAGAGCTCTTATAATGTTGACTGCTTTCAATAATCTTGCAGAAAGTGGAGGCTTTGAGGTATTATAATATTGAATGAGAATAATAATATTCTGGAAAGTAGAGGTTTCTCAACAAACTCCAGCCTAAGCAATTCACTCCCTGGGAATCACCAAGCCTTTGCCTATCAATTGCCTGTCTATTCTCTACTAAACTGGGGCTATTTATACTGTTTTTCTGGTGCACAGACCACTATCTACATATGACTCTTTGTTGGAAACTCTTCAACTTCCAGAACATATTTAATAGTCCAATTTCCCTTTTGGGAGGCCTGTTTCAGTGCCACCAGTTCCACCATTCCTCCAGATGTTTTGGATTGCCACTTTCCCATTTGCTTGAGCTCCATTTAGCATAATCCCATTCATCAATCCTTCTTTTCTCTTTTAGTGCCTCCCTACATCTCCTGCTTCTTTCCTTTCCCTCTTTTGGTTATGTCCAATCAAACATTAACTGATTTGATGACAAAATTGAGTTATTATAATTGTCAATGACAACAATAATATCCCAATTTCATCTTATTCCATCTACTCTGCCAGCTTTCATGCTTTTTTTCCCATGACAGTGGTTAGACTATGGTTGAGCTGATAGTTTGAGCTGGTCCCTGCCTGTTGTTCTGTACTTTTCTGTGTATTTATTGGGGTGTTTTGGATATATATCTTTGTTGAGACTGCTACTAGGAGGCTTACAGTTTTCAGCCAATAATTAAATGTTTATTTTGACTTCTGGTGCATGGTGTATCCCTGACTGCTGGTACAGCATTGTATCAATGGTCCCTTAAAACCTGGTGCTCAATCAGTCCATTTTATTGGCTCCCTTGGACTAGGCTTAGGTCTCTCTAAGATGCCTGCTTCTGATGTCTGTAGGCTTCTTGATCCACCCCATGACAAGACATGCCTTATCCCTGGATATACATCCAGCTACCTTCTTGCATCAGTTTCTATTCTCTGCCCTCCGACTCAGAATGGCATTAGTTGTAAAGAGCTTTTGACAATCTGGTCGACACCACCTCCCAAACCTGACCCAATATTTGGACCCCCAAACAAACTATTATGAATTGATTGCTGTTCTCCCCAACGTTTTGCCAAATACATAAAAAACCAGGCCATTTCATGCATTTGGTATTCTACTAATAAGTTACAAGTACATATTAATACCATTTCCACTTCACTTTCTCCAGAATCCATATTCTCTATTCCGCCACCACCTGTTCCAAAACCCAAGAACAACGTGAAAAAACTCATACCAGAACAATATCATTCTTATCTTAACATTTTTGATCCAATCGAAGTTAAGAAACTGCTGGATTATCGACCTTACAACATTTCCATTGACATCAAAGATGGCAAAACTCCATCTTTTGGTCCTACACATAGAGACATCACAACGGTATGTGTCATACATTGTACGGGAGCTCGCTTTGTGCCATACTATACGTGTCCAGCGGAGTCTGCTATACTGGAGCGGAGCAGTCCCCACAGTGCTGTAGAATACAGAGCCGTGGACGTGTCACAATGTGCTGTATAACACGGTCCAGTGGATCGATAAAAGGTGGGCACACACATGCACATGCAGGCCCAGCGGATGCCAGCGGACACTAGCGGACGTCAATGTGCGTCAGCAGCCGCCAGCGGGCATCAGCACACGAGTGAAAACCTCCTCCATTGGCGGACTTCATGGCATGAATAAACCCTCCTCGAGGTTCCCCACTTCCCTCCCCTCTCCATTTCTC